>JAIPRK010000688.1:0-148507 GCA_025469195.1 Chaitophorus viminalis
GGTGAAAATTTCAAATTGCTGCGGTTTTTCGTTTTTGAGTTAGAGCATTTTAAAAAAATGTATTTTGTAAAAACATGAATTTGCGTAAAATTTCCCGTTTTTTCGTAATTTTTTTATCGTTTTTTTCGATTTTTTCAAAAAGTATTATAAAAGTTGGATTTTTGACTTGCCCAAGTACCATCTAAATTCACTTTCCTATCAGAAAAGTTGCTGTTTAAGAAAATCGAATCATTTTTACTACTAAAAATCGTGTCCTCAGACACAAAAAAAAAAAAGAAATAAAAAAAAAAACACACATCAATGTAAAACCAATAGATTCCATCACTCCGTTCAGAATCTAAAACAAAAACCATTAGTTCCGCTGTCAATTATAAAGGCTTTTAATTTATTCTCTAAAATCCTAATTTGAGTGGCTGGGCTTTGGTATGTGTGTGTGTGTGTGTGTGTGTGTCTACCTGTAAATATTAAAAACTAACATAGGTATATAAATATAAATGAAAAACGTTACAAAATATAGTTTATTATACAAAAAAATACTGGAAAATATTCAGTCTTATAAAAATAATAACATAAAATACAATTTTATGAGTATAGAGAAGTATACATATGAACGCGGAAAGATTTTTGAAATTTGGATGCTAATGAACAAATGATGATTGAGTAGACAGATTTTCCGTCGTACCATTCATCATTACCATAATACCATCAATTACTATATCAATAACAATATAAACAATTTTATGCAACTACAACCGCGATGACGTCGGCATTGACGCTAGGCTCGCAGCATAAACATAAGGGTATGCAGAAATATAATTGGCTCCAGCATAGTCGAAAGGACGCTGAGGATTGTAGTCGCCAACGGTGTGATCAAAGGGATATGACGAATAGAAATCAGCAGGCCATGGTGCCTCGTAAACGTCTTCTTCATACTTTGGCGAGTGATAAGAAGGAGTAATTATTACCTCATCATTTTTCTTAGAAGGTCGTCCTCTTTTTTTCCTTCTACTAGATTGGTTGCATGAATCTTTATACTTCGAGTCACCGATCTAAATAATAAGAACAATGATATTTATTGTAGAAATAATAATATTGAATAATAATTATTATAATACCAACCATTTTCATAAACTTTTAAATAACGTGTTATGAAGTAGTTGAATATAAGGGTTCAAATACTTTTTTCAACAATTTCATTTTTTTTTTTTTTTATTAAATAAAATCCTTGGCAACGACGACGGTCATTGAATGTACAAGGATTTCAGCGTTACACCTGCATGTATGTCTCCGTCTTATAAACGTACAACATAGAAAATCTACGTTCAGTAGAACTAATTTTGTACTGTCGAATTTAAAATTAGAGTAATCTGACCTATCTGAACTTAAAGTTAAGAAAATTATCTCCACAGAGGATTTTTACGAAATGTTCATTTTTATACGAATTATGAGGTTTTTTAAATTGTAATATTTACAATTGACATATCTATGAATTAGGCTATTATTATTGTTTATATTTACTATTCAGTTGTCTATACAAAATTTCCGGGAATTAGCCCGCCGATAATCGAGAATATTCAATAAACAATTAACAAGTAACAATTAACATCCTCCTATCTGTGCATACTGATATCGATACGAGCGATACGTATTCGTATTTCGTAGCCAGCGCGGGGTTATTAGTTGGTCGATTTATTTTGAATGTTGACTTAATAATATGACTAAACAGTTTTAAAGTTTAAATCACTAAGTTATATGCGTTATAATATTGTTATAGTCTTTTAGCAATTCAGCTATACAAAATTATATTATATTATATTATGCGCCCTAAACCCACTCCTCGCTCAACCGGGGGATTCGATTTGGGTATTTATCATCCCGCCTACGGCGGGAAGACGGGTCTCAGATGATGGATGTTGCTCATTCCGCCTACGATGGAAACACACGGTCACAGGAGGTCCGGTTATTTAAAGTCTGTCGTTTAGAGTCCCAGTTTAAAAATCACAAATTTGGTACCTATAAAAGTTTTAATGTCTAGCGGTTGGTCGATTCATGTGGAATTGATAGGCGTTAAGGACATTTCAATCAAAGAGAATACCATTGTTTAGTGAGTAGTTCGGTCAGGTAGGCAATCCGACTGCGTCAGATTGCGGACCCATGTCACTATGCCCCATGCGTATGTCCGGTTCTTATGCCTGTATTGAAATCGGCAAGTACAAAATATGAGTTGTAATGTCTAGCCTTCAGTCATTTAGAGTGCAATTCGATAACCGTTAATGCTATATACTTACTCTATGTAAGTAAGTATAGTAAATAAATTTCTTATAAGAGAAAAGCGGTATTGTGCGAATTAGCCAGCAAGGTAGGCAATCTGACTTCGTCGGATCGCGGACCCGGTCACTGGGGCCCACACGTATGTCCGGTTTTTTTAACCGTATCGAAATCGGCAAGGTCGAAATATGGATTGTAGTATCTAGCTGTGAGTCGTTTAGGATACAAATCTATAGCAGTTGACGCAATCAGTTGATTGCAAGTCCAAAGTGTGCATGTTAGTCTAATAGAATAGCACTGTTGAGCAAGGTGGTTAGTTAAGAACTTGAAAGTTATTGCAAAAGAAAATATAGTAAAAATAACAAATTCAAATAATGCACATTATCACCACCATATAGTTTTAATAGCATTACATTGTATATCAGTAGAGACGAACGCGAGATGGTAACCCCCTCCTTCACAGCTAGGCAACCAAAAATTAACTATAGTACAAAAATTGTTATAGTCTTTCAGTGATTCCGCTATACAAAATTATATTATATTATAGTATATTTTATACAAATAATATTAACATTATTAATTATGAGTGCTAAAAGAAAGGATGGCTCAATATTGATTTTTTTTTTTCAAAAAAAATAAACAATTAGATGTTGTCAATTTAGATGCCTCTGAATCAGATATTCCTTTGCCACAAAAAGTGACAAATGAGACTCTAGGGTCACAAAACTTAAATTTGGTAAGTACCTACCCGAATAGAAATTTTAACATATTAATTTTCAGTTACCTAATATTTAATAACTACTTTACTTAAACTGAAGGCCAAATCTATTATTTATAATAAATTAAATATTAAAGTATAAATAAAAATAAAATTGTTACTTTTAAAACTGTATGCATATTGTTTAGTTTTTTGTTTTTTTTTTTTTTGTTAACTACTGAAGCTACGGGGAAGAAATTTGGTTAGAAGAAAATTAAAGCTGACCAAACATATTTATTTATACATATTCTATTAAAAACTATGCCCAGCCAAGACTGTTCCGTGCGAAACCGGGTAATTTAGCTAGTAGTGTATATATTTTATTACAAAATAGTTATGTATTTACTAAAAAATTGACAATTGTTATAATGTGTATTTAATTAAGTTAACGTCAAATGTTTTATTTATGATGACATCCCCCCATGACAAAATCATTTGACCGCCACTGAATTATAGAATAATACTAGATAAGATATTCGATAGTAAAATATACATTCATCACTCCTTTCAGAATCAAAAATAATATTAAAACATTAAATTTAGATTTCAACATTTTATAATAAAATTATTCTTATTCATTTCAAATATATAAGATTACATCGACGTCTGGGGGAGAGGTCCAGACCCTCCCACCTGTAAATCCGCCACTACCAGATATTATGATATTTTGTATATTATTATTGATAAAGTGCGCATTTTATGAAAATAAACTACCTATTTTGCATTATTATTATTATTTATTAATAAATTATTATTAATGTTGATATTGGTTTTTGTTTTTATATACTAATATCAAATAACATTACATTTGCCCTTTAAGCATATGGCACATAAGCTTCTGATATACTCATATACTCATTTAATTGGCTATCTAGTTGTTTTATATTTGTTGTATACTTGTATACACGCATTGTTACCATAAGGTATAATTCGAATTTTTGACACTGTATGTAATTACAGGTCTATTGTTTGTAATATAAGATTCGTAGATCTCGGTGCTCGAGTGACAAGGGTGGAGGAGGAAAGCATAAATAGAGCACAGCTCTTACAAAAGCAGATGAGACTTTATGTATACAATGAAACGGACGCGGAAGTGACATTACAGCCGCAGCATGTTCTATATGACTATATCTATGATTCGACGTGGTTCGTTAACATGGTTTCATATTTGCATTGCCTCGATCCAAAGTTCCTACCGCCCTCGCTTATTTTTCGAACAAATATAATGATTAATGATATATATTTACCACGTCTAAGTCGTCGGATTTTTCATCGGCTAAATGATACACCGCTAGTACTAGTGGATTGTTGTAGGTATTCGAATTATGAAAACCGAAATCGTCTTTGCCGCTCGTCGAGGTCAGCCCACTCCGCACTACATCATATGGAAGCTTGCTTGTTTCTTGACCTGCACCTACACATTTGTTGGGAATAACAAATTTTTCTACAGGACATCGAAGTGCCGACCTGGTAATGGCCCAGTGTTTGTTGTTCATTTCTGTACGTTTATTTTGAACTCGCTAAAAATATATCGTTACTGGTCAGTAATTAGTGTTATACTTAATGGTATTCGTTTGACATTTCCATAACCATACATTATGTTGTAAAAGCACATAGTATAATATGGGATCAGTACACTTTCCTGACATTCAATTGCCCGACACCATTTGCCCGACAATTACAAATTATATGTATTATAAATAAATTCATGTCAAAAATTATTCAAATTTCAATAGGTAAATGATTATATTATATTATTTTATTTTTGTATTTCGTAAGTTATGCTGTCCATTAATTAGAATGGTACAAGCGTAAGCACCACAATGGAGAGGTTTTTTCATTTTTCACAGCACCAATGATACAAATCATCTCTATTTTTGTCATTTGTCATTATATAACCACTGATAACAAGTAGGTATTATACTACCTCTATTTGAAGAAACAGTTTCACAAATTTGTGTCATCAAAATCAAACGGAATGAAATCAAAATTATAATATTTTTAAAACAATTAAATAAAGAAGTAATTAATTAAGTAATTAAGTAATAATTTGTACTAAATGTGTACCTATAACTGTATTGTACTGAACTATCAAACGTCATGTCTACAGTCGTTTTATGTCTATCGCCTATCGGTTTATTTTGAAATGAAAATCTTATTGTGAAGAGGAGTATAGTGGGGGCCGACAATACAATAACATTTTATTTATCTATTTTATCACTTTCTGTGAAATCTTACTTAATACTTAGTACTTTTTTACCTAGAACGATATTACCTACCCATGATAAAATATTCGTCTGATTTTGGTTTTTGCATATTGCATATTAATAAATACTAATAATTATAATAATATATATAAAAATATGTAAAATAAATTATCAGGCAAATGTAGTGTCGGGCAAATTGTGTCGGGTAAAAATATCAGACCCCCATAAATTATAAAATTGTAACATAAATCATAATATTACAAAATTGTTTTATTTAAAATTAACCTATTGAGAAAATGAGTAGGTATTTTACGTTGAAAAAATCGGTTATTTGTATAAAAAATGTTGGGATGTTTTCACTCAAAAATTATCATAGGAATTGTACTGTTTTGACATATAATAATTTGATACTTAACATTGGTAGTGTTGGAAAGTAATCAGTCACGCGTCATCGTTGCACAATACTGACTATATTGAGTTAACTTCATTTATAACTTGTAATCTGTTACAGAATTTCTTTTATACATATAAGACATATATCTAAGTTACATTACTTAAATATTTAGTATTCACATATAAACTTATAATAATATATTTTTTAAATATTAGTCATTGAGAGTTCTTTCAATAGACACTGGACAGCCTCCTTCCTCATATTATATTCACATCATATTCGGATATAGAAATACTATGGTATACGTATAATGTTAAAATTATAAATGTTATGTTCTAAATTAATATAAAAAAAGAACCGTATAGGCCTCGCTCTGCTGGACAGTTGGGGGTGGAGTGCACCTCGTTCATAGGATAGATCATTACAATGGATTTGTTAAATTTAAATGCAATGATAGGTATAATTGTATACGAATAACGATTCTAAACGAAGTTATATGTTTGTCTAAAATGTGTATATAATAATATAGTATTTTATATTTTAATTGAATTATAATGCAATTTCGTAAAAATTTAAATTTCAAACAATCATAAAATTTTTTCTTTTAATTCTGGTAGAAATTTTTTTATATACTTTTGAAGATTAGCTTATGGACAACCTAGTGTTAAAATTTTGAATCTTAAGTATAAACAGAAAAAATTTTATGAATTTTCAACTACAAAATAATTTGCAAATTATCGCGATTTTAACATATTTTATACAAATTTGAACTTTATGGGCTTATAAAAAAATTTGAGTGAAACCATCTCCGATATTTTTTAGTTACAATTAGTATAACTTATAATTAATCCTTTAATACATTTTTAAGAGTTTTCAGATTTAAATTGTCTATAAATAAGTCAAAATATTTTGCAAACATAACCAAGTATAGAGAACGCTAATATAAAGATTTAGTGAAAATTTCAAGTTGTTGCGGTTTTTGGTTTTTGAGTTCGAGCATTTTAAAAAAATATATTTTGTAAAAACGTGATTTTGCGTAAAATTTCCCGTTTTTTCGTAATTTTTTTATCGTTTTTTTCGATTTTTTAAAAAAGTATTGAAAATGCTGGATTTTTGACTTGCCCAAGTACCATCTACATTCACTTTCCTTTCAGAGAAGTTGCTGTTTAAGAAAATTGAAGCATTTTTACTACCAAAAATCGTGTCCTCAGACACAAAAAAAAAAATAAAAAAAATAAAAAAAAAACACACATCATTGTAAAACCAATAGATTCCATCACTCCGTTCAGAATCTAAAACTTACAAAAATCGAAAATTTAAATTGTCTATAAATAAGTCAAAATATGCCAAAACACTTTGAAAACTTAACCATGTATAGAGAACGCCAATATAAACATTTGGTGAAAATTTTAAGTATTTGTCTTCTTTGGTTTTTGAGTAAGAGCAAATTTCAAAAACCGATATCATTCTTCAGTCTAGAATTTTATACATTATATTATATTTTTCATGTAATTTTATGTCAATATTCGCTGTTCAAATGCTTATAAAAAAAAATTGTGCCTATGGATTTTAATAATTTTTGAATGAAAATAAGAACTACTTCTGTGGAATCTTCTATTCAATTTTCAAGTATTTTGTATAAGTTAATTTTTTCTGTTAATAACGATTATAAAAAAAAAAAAATGTAAAAAATCGAATATTTCAAATGTCTATAAGTAGCTTTAAAATCATTATAATATTTTGAAAAATATATGACGTAAATAAAATACCAATCTTAACAGCTGGTAAAAATTTCAAGTTTCTGTGACTTATACTTTTTGAATTATAACAAATATTTAAAATCATTTAAGAATAAATCACTATTTTATGCAATTTCATAAAAATTAAAATTTCAAACGGTCATAAAATATTTTGCTTTAAGTCCGATAAAAACTTTTTTATAGATTTTTGAAGCAGAGCTCATGGATAACCTAGTGTTAAAATTTTGAACCTAAGTATAAACAGAGAATACATTTAATAAATTTTTATCTACAAAATAACTTACAAATTAGCATGATTTTGACACATTTTATACAAATTTGAATTTTTGACTTGCCCATGTACCATCTACATTCATTTTTCTTTCAGAAAAGTTGCTGTTTAAGAAAATCAAAGCATTTTTACTGCCCCAAAATGGCAAAACGTGATGACAGACATAAAAAAAAACACACATTGTAAAATTAATAGATTCCATCACTCTGTTCAGAATCAAAAAAATAGTTTTAATTAATCAATATGATTTATTATATATAATTATATTATAGGTACTGCACTTAGTGAATAAGGAGTAGAAGAAATACAAGTCAGCCTATTGCTTTATCGATATAAATAAAGAAACCTACCTTATTGATATGTTGTTTAAATATCGTGAATACACGTTAATGTCATCGAAAAGAAAATTTTTTCAAAAAATCATTGATCCTTAATCCTATAATTTTATAATATTGCTGAGCTTAATAGTTCTTAAATAAAATAATAAAATAATATTCAATAATATTATATTTTTGTTAGTATTTAATATAATCTGAGGTATAAACTGAATATCTATTATTTTTATCATAAAATATAATAATATAGTATTATACGATGACGTAACAAACTTAATTTGTTTCATAGCTAGTAAACTTACTTTAATTCATGTTGTAAATTTTCTATCTTATTATGAATAGTACACAATTATGTCTTTAAAATAATAAATGCTTGTGTGTGAAGACTTTGAATTGAGTTATATCTTGCAGGAGATGAGACTTCTAAAGAAAAGAAAAAATATATCAACATAGAGTAGAAAATATTAAAAAAATATGTTCTAATTATTAATAGTAATAATACGAATAAAATATATATCCTCCGTGGTATTGCACACAATTATCAAACATAATTATATCCAAAGATTGGATGGCTTCTTATTAAAAATTTAGTTTTTACAACTAGTTGCAACAACTAACACATGCTACCTACTACAAAAAATAATATCCAATCTATTTTAAACATAATATATGCATCCACTAATTCCGTACAATATTCATTGCCGTTGTAATATGCGATAAATACATTTTTGGTAAATAGTTAATGCAATGAATTTATCTTGCAATCAATGATTTACGATGAAATGACGGGACACTTAATTTCGTAGTGAATTAAGTGAAAGAATGATGATCTTTCCTATAGCCTATAGGTCATGCCACGTGGTAGTAAGATAGGTATTATACTATACAGTTGTAATTTGAAATTGGACAACATAATATCTTACCCAAATTTTATTTAAATTTATTCAGCACATGGGCGAACGCAGGAAAATATTTCGGAGGGTTTTTGAAAAACTAGAATGTTTATAAATATCATACTAGTATTAAACTTTATTTTAGATACTTCTAGTATACAATAGTATATACTATATACACATATGTATTAATTGATTAGGTATTACAATTTACATTATAAAATAATATCAATACAATAATCTTAATTTCAGAATTACATTGTTACAATATTTTTAATGATAAGAGCTGATATGTATACCAACTGAGCAGCTCTTTTCTGGTATACGGAGTTCCTAATGTTCATATACATATTACTTATATATGATGATTCTTAAAAATGATGGGTCATGGGTATCTTATACAATTGAGAATAAATGTGTCTTACTTCACTAATAACAGTATCTTATAATTATATAACTAAACGATATAAATAAATATTCCTTAATATTTAAACATAGATACATTTTTTAATAATTGATTTTTACACACATTCTCATCAAGGTCATTCACTCTTTTAGTAATTGTTTTATTTATACGATTTTTAATTTTATCATTGTTTTTATTTGACTGATTTTCACATTCATACTTTATTAGACTCTTTACATCCTTTCCTAAATTATTGAATTATGCACGAATGCACGATGTAAATTAATTAAAATAATATTTTGAGTTTGGGTGAGTTAAGTAAGGAAGCTACCTACGTACTCAATTTTTTTTAAATTTATTTTAATTTTCTTTTCTTTTTTTTTACTGACTTGCGGCCAAAACTTAAAAAAAATTTTAACTAATATAAATTGTTACAGAAAACAGATTATAAAGTTGATTCTTATATTTTTGTGTTTGCTGTTATGCCCGTGTCCACGTTAAAAGAATATCTGTGAAGATACGTGTTCTTGTCTAGAATAGACTACCGGAGACCGAAAAGTTATCTTTTGTTCAAATTTCCGTCTGGGCTTTTTCATTTGATTCGCGAAATTATGTTATTCTAGATCTAGAGCTATCTTTACCATTATACCACTGCAGACTGTACACCTAATAATAATGTTTATTGTTAAAAAGTATTATTATCAAAGGTCACTAGATTAGATAAACATATAATATTCTGTTTAGTTGTAAATTTTAATAGTATTGTTGACTCGTTGACTGTCTTAAGCGGAATAAGAGCTCGGTTGTCTGCCTCAGGCCTCTAATGCTTATAATAATGCATTTTTTGTGACAATCATATATGATTATTTTGTACTGATCTTCTACGATTATAAGTACAAATTTTATTCAGTTTTATAAATTAAATACTTATGCTGTATTGCTGTCGCACAATGAGCGATCATTGTAAAAGTAAATCATTGTACTTCAAATTTTAATATGTCAAAACTAAAAAGTCTCTACTGGTCATAATATAGATTAGTTGACGAGAATTTTACACTTATACGGTCCATGGACGATCTATGTCGGAGTGGTGCGAATTGCTAATCTATAAGTTATCGTGGGGTTAACAGTTATCTCTTGCAGTCACCAATGTAATTTACTATACCTACCAGCGTTTCCCAAAATGGGTTCTGCGGAACCTTATAGGGTTCGAAAAACCAATAATAAATTTTTCAAAACTGTCTTTAATTGATTGAATTGTTTACTTGAGATAAGGTACAAAAATTGATACTTGATAATAGTCTGGAAGTTTCATATGGACAATTGTATTAGTCTGTTTTCCAGCAATTCTGCGGGGACATGTATTATGTAATAGTAAAACCTAAGTCATATGCTATATTGCTATAGATTTTGCGTCAATGAATAATAAATTAAAGAATTTATTTGCATTTATTTTATTTTTTCTAACATTTATAACAATTCCTCTACATGTTCACGGATTTTATTAAGTTCTTTTGATACACTTCGTAAAGCATTACCTTCTGACCGGTTCAAATTTTATACTTTAAAGACCACCTTTTTTGTGTTTCACAAAAAAAGTGGAATATTTGGTATAAGTTTTCTTCAAAGAGAATACTTTTGTGGTAAAATTTAGTAATTTCTTCAGTTGTGCCAGGCACCACTACACCAACAGTATTACGAATAACCATAATTTTGTTTAAATTATTAATTACTAAATTAAATCGGTGACAAGCATTATAAAAAAATAAAGCTTTGTTATATTGGTCACAAATAAATATCAATGACATATTTATTTAAACAATGTATATTATAAAAGTTAATATAACAGTTAAATTTTAAGTCCCGGGGGAAAGATAATGCCCCGTCTTGGTCTTCAACTTATTAGTTAGTATTTGTTTTGTAATAAATATATAATATATAATAAAATATATAACAATATATTTTTCATTTTATTTTTGCTACTATATTCTTACATTTTTGTCAACCCCCGCCAAAAAAAAAATTGAATAATATGCGCCTTTATGGTTCCGTCGTCCTAATCACAGATTAACGCAAAGGTTTCAGCCTTTTTTAACTCGTCTTGTTTTTAACGGGCTCAAGCCTCACGGTTCGGATTTGAAGGCAATATAATCAATAAAAAAAAATTGCTGGCTGTTCAAATGCTGTAAACATATTGTATGGTTGTTGCTATTCTTCTGATGTTTTTATTAACTAGATACTTGCTAATTTTAGAAAATAATAACACATTGGTTTTTAATCTCCTTACTTGCTTACTTCATTTACTTTGTCATCAGTGAATTCTCTTATAATGATTATTTTTATGATTTTATAGAATTTGATTATGCTTTAGCCTTAAAAAAATAATAATTGAATAAAATATAATTTTATCAAGGAAATTCTTTGGATGAAATTGGAACACTTTTTTTCTACTGATGTGAATGGTATCAATGGTCAAAATTAAGAGAACCATCACTGGAGTAGTTTAACCTGTTCCCAAATCAAAATGTTGCTGCAGTATTGCAATAAAAATAATGTTGATTAAAGTTAATACTTAAAAGTACACATTTTATAAGTTTTTGTTGTTATAAAGAACAGTGTTTAAATTTTTACTTGTACTAATTTTATTGTTACCAATGTTATCATTATTTTGGAATATCAATCGAAAGATTACATAATTGACTATAGGTACGTGTAAGTTATAATTATTAAATACAGATTCACTTATGCTAAGATCATTATTTAATTTATAGTTAAAATATATATTAATTTTATTAGATTAAACGCTTAAGTTTTTATCTATTGATTTTATTTCAGATCGAGACTTTTTCAGCTGCACTTTTATTTGCTTAATTAACCCACAACATTTAAGGCTCATTTTCTTTTGGAAAATGATAAAAGTTGATACTAGATCAAGTCAAATATGATTTACAGCTAAAAGCTAAACAATTTATGAGACATTTTTTCAATAGACATTATATGTATATTTAATTATACCAATATAATATTAGACATGACTACAAAAATAAAAACTTTAATAATGAATGTTTAAAAATTTTAAATGATGCATGCCGCCATATGCTCTCATAAGTTTTGTCATAACCCTAATAATAAATAATTCTACTAGTGGTAACAATTTTATCTACTAGAGTATGTATGTTTATATTGTTTTATCAATATCACCAATAAAAACATTTTAATAATTTAAAATATTATATCGACAATGCATCATTTTCACAAGCTCTTATTGATTTGCTCTGTAGATAATTATTGATTGATATGAATAAAAAACCATAGTTAAATTAACACATACATTAAAAAAAAGATAAAAAGCAAAAAAAAAAGTTCACCTATTATCAAGGAAATAAAATGAAGTACATATTCATTTGAAAAAAATAATAATATAGTTGCCTTCAAATTAAACCCTTATTTTTACTTTTTAGGTACCTAAAAATATTTTATAAACTTCCAAAGTAAACCTCCCTGTCATTGATTTTGAAATATAATTTAATTCAGATAAATGTTTTTAACATAGAAAATTAAAATACATAGAGAATTTAATTTAATTTATTAATTTTAAGGTAGTTAATAAAATATCAGATATATAAATCAAGTAGATAGCAGACTAGATGAGTATATTAGAAGCTTGACAATCATATTTAACTTGGAAAATGTTAGTATATAAAAAAAGACCAATATTAATAATGAATAATAATAAAAAAACAAAATAATTATTTGGGATTTATCAAAAAATTCATAAAATTTTCCCTCTAAGTAAAATATAGTAAACCAACATCATTTCCTATGGGACTTGAACATCGAACCAGCTATTTAGTTGTTTTATATATTGGTGTAAAATGTACAAGGTTGCATCTACCATAAATAAGGATAAGAATTATAATCAAAGCAATAAGAAAAATAAACATTTTAAAAAAACTCAGTTATTTAATATTATTGTTCATTTACTAGTATAAACATTTGTCACTTGACAAATAAATGATAATAATAGGAAAAAAATTGAGAACAGACCAGTTAATCGTGTACTTAGCAGGAACATAGTTCTGATTGACATAGTTCCGCTCATTATTATTAAAGCTTAAGTCTAATGGAACGAGTACTGTAGAAAAAAATTAAAATAATATAATATAGTAAAAAAAAAAAAAAATAATTATTAAATACCACTTGGCTCTTAAATACAATAAAAAAAAAAATTTATGTAATATGTAATATCATCATTTGTTGATTACCCGTTCACCTAATATTTAAGATACAACAGGTTTAAACACCGGCATCGAAGCAATAATATCTTTGTCATCTTCTGAAATATCACGGGCAATTAAAAATGTATGTGCACTTCCACAAGATACCTGTTCGATATACATCCCATCAAGTTTCTTCATTTCACAGGGTTTAGCACTGGATTTCTTTAAATCTCCAAGACCCTAACAAATTTTATTGTTTTATTGATTAATGTGTTCTCATCTATTACAAAATAAAAACAAATAAAAAATGTAAGTTACCAATTCACCAGAGCTTGTTCCAGAACCCCAAACAATACAAGAATCATCAGCTGCTGCAACTAATCCAATACCACATGTGCCAATACTACGCAAATTCCAACCATGGAGATCTTGTACCGGTTTTGGATACATATTGGCTTCTCCTCTACTATTCATTTGTCCAAATAAATAAACAGCACCTGTAATAACAAGTATATAATTATTTGTTTGAATACAATTTTTTCATCAAATATAATTAATTCTGCTATATAATTTTGTTTAATTCATACCAAATTCATTGATTGCAATACTGAATGTGGGTCCACAAGCAACATGCTTTATACCACTCCTTTGAACATCAAAGTATTTTATAAGTCTTGGCTGCAATTCATCCTTTGGTTCCGAATGTCCAAGTCGTCCATAACCACCAAAACCCCAAGAATATGCTTTTTTATGATCATCAATAGCTACCTATAAAAATATTACATTACATAATATTACAAAAAATAAATTAGAATTATCAGTACTATTTTTATCTTACTGTATGATTTGTGCCACAGGCAAAATCTCTGATTTCAGGTTTCGGCAATATTTCAACTTTGTTCTTATTTTTTTCTACAAAAGTAAGTATTGGTTTGGGCTGTTGGACTGTAGCATAGTTGATAGCACCAGCTCTTTCAATATACTCGCCATTAGTGTTGTGTCCCAACTGGCCATACTCCGGTAGACCAAAAGAATGTAAAGTACCCTTACAATCAAGCAAAATGCTGAACTCTGCTCCACAACCAACTTTTACAATTGGAGGTCCATTATATTTAACCTATAAAATTAATGAAAAATACTTATAGTTAAAATCTGTTGAATATTCAAGCTCATTATTATTTATAAGCTAGCTACCAGTTATCAAATAAATAAAACAGTTAAACAATAGCCATAATGATTCTTTTATCTTAAGTATTAATTAAAATAATCAAAGAGATGATTATGGAAAGGAAAGTCAATTTTTATTTTCATGCAAATTTGCATTTAAATAACATTAATGATTCTTATCAATTTTAAAAATTTTAAATACTTTTGTATTACACATCCATTAACTAGCTTACCTTTTTTTGTTAGGTGTGTTCAGATAAAATATTACTTTTTTAATAATATAGAATATAATTAAACAAATAATTGTATTTTGAAAAGTATGAAAAATTGAAGTGTTAATGTTTTTTGAATAGTAGTGTTCTGGTTTTAATTGAAATGTTTATACAACAAATATAAAAGGGTTTAAATAATTAAAAATTTCAATTGAAAATCATTTATCTTCTTAAATATAATTTGAGTCCTTATGAATGGTATATAAATACAATGTACAATATACACACAACATTTTTAATTTGGATAAGATACCAAAAAATACTTATTATTTGTAATGAACTTTTATTTAAGAATTGTATAATAAATTCAACAATTGACACATCAATTTCACTATATTTTTTAAACTACTAATATTATTTAGTTAAAAACATCTTATTTGGTACCCTTGTATTACTGCTAGATAGGGACGTTGCGATTCTATCGATATGAGTAAATATCGATACATTTCTTTCGATACGAGTATTTTTTGTATTGATACTTTTGATTGGATATTTTACTCATATTGATACAAATATAAGGTATCGAATCGAATTTTTAATTTTATTGATATTATCAAATTATCACACCGAAATACCGAATTCATGGTTAGGTTAAATCATGGAAACAAGTTTAAAGTAACAACAAACAACAGACAACGGTTCACTAATCAATATTAATATCACGTTTCACAAAGTCATACCGCAGATGATTTTGTTTGATTGAATTATTGAAATTAAAATATAATTGTGTATTATAGACAAGGATATATATAATTTGATATCTATAGCTGTGATTATACAATATAATGTACAACCATAGACATATAAAATGTTAAATAAAATTCAAAATTCATTGTAATGTGTAATAGCATTGATTATAGAATTTATATTCTATAAGTGTATCTATATATATATATATATATATTTTTTATAAGTAGTTGTTTTATATTTTTATGAGTTAACCCTACACTCCGTGATTTTTTGTCAAAAAAATTCTTTAAGAGATATAAAAATACACTATACAGTGCATCCGGTAAAAGAAAAAAAATGACTTGCAAAGTTATGTCATATAGCCGAAGACCTTTTTTTTTAATATCGATACTTTCTTTCAATCTTTTGCAGGTAACGATATTAGGCTTTTGATTCAATGCGAGTAAAAATATCGAAAGAAATGTTTTGATTTAACGTCCCTATTGCTAGATAGTTTCTCTCTTCTTACCTTCATGTCATTACACTGTGTGGTAATTATATATCAAAACACATTCATATTAATTATTATCGTATTTTCATATTTCCCATTTATCAATTATAATGTAATATTCCTGTCTAATCAGTATCTCTCATTAAACTTACGGAAAGCCACTTATCTGTTTCCATATATAATGAACACCTGATATATATCTTGTATGCTCATATGCTTATTATAACTAAATAGTTTGTATACTTTTCTAATAAATTTAAAAAAAAAAAATAATTTTATCCCAATTTCAGCAAGACATGTTATTTTGTTTTATTTAAAAAATATTGGTTTCGACATATGGACAAAAAAATATAACGTAAGGTATAATTATAATACAGATAAAATGTATTACTGACCCTCATTGCAGTTGTAATAAAGGGTTCTTTGCTCTTCACGCCACACTGACTATACTTATTATCACCACAACTGTACACAGCACCACGATCTTTAACATATAATTATGGAATTTACACAAAATAAACATTACTAAGATAAATAACTAAAATAGTAAAGTATAAAAAAACCACTTAAATTACATGATATATTTTGTAATGACATTGCATTTATATACTGTCAAGAGGAATTTTACATAAATGCAACACTTAAACAATCATTTCAACTCTCATAAGTATTTAATAACATACCAGTAAGGAGCAAAGTATGTGCACGGCCAGTAGCTGCATTGACAATAGCATGGTCAGGTAATCCTTCAATTGGAGTCGGGACGTCACGCCTGATTAAGTCTTTGACTCCTAGCTGACCCTTTTCATTACGCCCTAAATATATCAATAGAAATTTAAGAAAATAAAAAAGACCTATATTAATTGATTTCATACCTAAAGACAACGCTTTGCCTTCTTCAGTAATAAAAATGGTATGTGAAGAGTTGCAGCTACTTGCTACCAAACGAATACGGGTGTCTTTTAGCGGTTCAAATAAGTGCGGTTCATATAAGTTACGTCCAACAGATTTGCATCCTTTAGGCACAGACTTGCGACCATTTAAATCCCAATTAGTTCCACCAGTTAACATCACAATGCCAATATGATCAGGACCTTTCACTCTCTAAAATTATAAATTCATATGCAATTAATAAATATACTGATTCACTTCTAAATGCATTTTTAAAGTGACTTTGAAATGTATATCTATTTACATGTAACTAAGCTGATAGAGATATAATAAATGGTTGTATTCTAGGTATTATATCTAATTATATAGAATATTTAAAATATTAATATATTATAATTAAGAATATAAGTTAATACATTGAACGCTTAACAGATTATTTATAGAAAAGTCAATTATTTTTCACAGACTAATAATTGCATGGTATTGTGCACACATGAGTCGAATGGTGGAATTAGACAGCACTTCAACCGACAGAAGAATAAAGCCAATAAAGGTCAACCGACTGTCAAACAGTATGGGTAAGCAAGCAGTGGTCGGCCAGCAGAGCCAAATGCATTACATATTATGACATATAACATCAAACACATTACTATCGAACATCAGATCATTGAAGCAGTAGGGTAGGTCCACTTACTAAGGATGCGTTGTCCTCGGTCAGGTCATCCATGTTGTTGTCATCGTCATCAGACCTTTGATCGTTGTCATTGTCTTCCTCCTCACTCAACACCGGCGGCTCGTCCTCGTCCAGCTTGGACTTTTTGCGGGAAACGCCGTTCGCTTTGCCTTTGGATTGCCGTTTGGCGGACATGACTGGATCAGCTTTTAGACTGAGGGCTGATCGCAGGTGAAAGCAGCGGCTGAACGCGCGTGGTCGTTTCGGTGGCGTTTGCGGTAAGAAACAGAAAACGCGGAGGTGGCGCGAAAAGCCGGCAGTAAACAAAACGCAGAGAACACGCGTAACTCAGTGCGGAGAGATCGGGTCAAACGACAGCGACGGCGGAGGTGATGATAGCGGCGGACGCCATTAAAAGTAAAAAGAAAGAAAGAATGGAAAAAAAAAAAAAACCAAAACGCGCGCGCGCGCGCTCGAGAAAGGGAGAGAGAGTGAGATGGATTGCGATTTGTCGTCGGGCGGCGCGAGGGGAGTGAAAGATCGGCGGCGGGTGCGAGAGAGACGGAACGGGACGCCGCGACTACCGGGAGAAAGACAACGGAATGGGCCGGGAGGGGGAGGCGCCGGTAGAGCGAGTGAGACGATGTGACGTGAGTAGTGGTGGATGGTCGAGAGGGGGGGTGTGAAGGTGAGCGAGAGACGTTGAGCGTCGGCCAGTGAGGGGGTCGGGGAAACGGAACGGCAATTGTTTGTTGTTGCGCGAACGGGTGTGCGTGCGTGTAAAAATCGGGGACCGCAACGACGGCGGCGGCGTCGGTGCAGCTGTTGCGGTGGCCGTGGAGGGGGCGGGGGTCGTCAAAGTGTATCGCCCCCACCGGTCGGCGGCTACCTCAGTCCTCACTCCTCAGATTTCAGTTCCTCACTGCTTAACACAATGCAGGCATACACCACCGGGTGCACGGACCTGTCGGAAACAGCAGCGGCCGATTGGCTCCGTTTTTTTCCCGTCGTCCTGCACGCTCTACTCGACGCTCTCTACCTCAACGCCACCGTTCTGATGGTCGTTCAGATTTCGGCCGCGCTGCACGGTCTCTGCTGTTAAGCGATAACAATGGATAACCCCTGATGGAACCACCCCTCGTTCGACCGGTGTACTGCGTGTCTAAGACCGTGTTGGCCTAGGGCACGACGAGCAGTAATATTTCACTGCAATCGTCCTCGTTCGGCTCGTGACATAATGTTTTAGCTTTTAAATTCTCAATGCATCGCGATGGCGATTTCCTATAAATTATTATTCATACAATTTCATTCGAGACCGAAAATTCTTAGTCGCCTGTACAATGATTGTAGAAAAAATAATCAAGCTTAACCAACAGCGGTTTACCTACCTACTTAATTCTTTAGACAATATTATACGCTAACATTTTGAAATATTGCACAACACAGTACACACAATATTGAAATTAATATCAATAAAATTATTGAAAAACGAAGTGAATTCCATACCAATTACCAAGTCCTAAACGGTGTACGATGTTCTCTACAACTGAAGAACAGATTTTATTTCGCTTCGGATTTATAGATTAGGCTGATTGAGGTTTTACGGAGAAGATTTGTAAAAAATCACTTTCTGATACCCCAAGGCCCAAAGTGAAACCTTAATACTAAATAAGCCCCGTTAAATTTTTCCGTACATTACTCCAATATTCACCAAGTCTTATTTATTATTGTATTATATAGTGCGATGTTACAGTGTAGACGTGTAGTTATTTTCGTCGTGGTGTTAAAATTGTACAACAACACGTAGCAAACGAATAGCATCAATCATTAAAAATACAATTTACAATTTACCAGTACAAAATTTGTATTAAATATACTAAATAGTACAATTTCGGAGCGGCTGAAAGGATTTGTTAGTAATTCAAGTCATAATACTGATAAAATATAAGTTTTCTTAACTCATTACTACTTATTACAATATGTTGAATAACTAACAATTTCCATAAGAATACTTGATTCAGTCTTCAAGCCAGTAAGATCTGTAGCCTGTAGGAATAAGGATCCATACATTATTAGCTTTTCGAAGATCCATGTTTGGTTTTTAAGTTTCAAGTTTCGAAAACACTTAACTTGTGTTGTAATTAGGACATTATAGGTTGTCACTTATATCAACACATAATTATACGATTATATGTACGTTGTATTTACAGTGTGTCGAAAAACCATATTCTATCATTTGCACAAAAGGAACTTGAAATATTTTCGGCCAACAGTTTTGTTATTTTAAAATAATTGTTATCGTAATTTAAATTCTGGGGCGTTATTTCCATTGCCAATAAAATATCCCTCAACATCATACACCATGTTAGTATTTTGTCTCTGCCTAACTTTACCAATTCTTAGTGATTATTTCAAGCATTGCTCTCCACTCTTCAAGTCTCTAATTGTAGTTATTTAAGTATTCTTAAAAATTATAATTATATGTATTATATGCAGTGGCGCAACCAGGGAGGGCTTTGGGGCTAAAGCCCCCCCCCAAAATATACTTTTCACTAAATTATACAATATTATAGCATATTTTCACTAATATAGTACTACAATGATGATTAATTAAACATATAATATAACATAAAATAATAATAGTAAAAAAATTACCATTTATAATTTGTGGTAATTATTTACTTGTGTGTAAAGAAAATAGGAAAATGTTTAAGCCCCCCCCCAAACAAAAATCCTGGGTGTGCGCCTGATTATATGTAGGAAACGAGGAAATTAAGTATATGAAGTATACGATTATATACATGAAATGTATTAAGTATGTTATGTAAACAAAATATATAAGAAATCTAAGAAAAAAGATAATATAAAACAATTAATTGTGAAATATACAAACATAATAACATAATAAATGTATAACTTAAACTAATTGCAGAACGCATGTCATAGCCTAGCGGTATAAGGCGGCTGTGCGTAATTGTACGGTCACCGGTTTGAATCCGGGCGGCACAGCCGTTCGGTGAGGAGATGCCTCTACCACCCCCTCCCAAACTATAACACGTAATTGAGTCTTCATAAAATAATTGTCGAGATATAATGTCCACGATGCACAAAATCTCCCTAATAAAAAACAAAAAAAGAACTAATTGCAAACACAAATAGTTAGAAACAATTTTTCTAACATTATTTTTAGAGTAAAGTCGTAGACGTAGAGAACATTTTTTTTATATTGACACAATACACATGGACATGTCACATGTGTATAGAGTTGAAATACCCAGGCCCTAAAAAGTTTACATAATATGATTGACTAAAGATTTGCAAGAATATTTAATTGTTATATTATATTGTTTATTTTCCCTTTTATCTTCAAGATATTACCATCATAATATTTACTGACATTTTTAAAGTTAACGAATGGCAATTTTTTATACAGAAATGTAACTGGTAGAATACCCAACTGGCAACTTCCTATAATTTTTCAAGATAGAACCTTGTAATGCATATTAAAGCAAATTCTTGTTATATTATTCTGGTCTATTCGCAGTTTATTTGAAATACTATTTGCCCCAAATTATTAACCCATATTGAAATATTGATTGGTGTATACCACAAAGTATACTACCCACATTGTTTGTTTAGGAACCAAATCTTTTATTACCTATGTAGAATTTATATGTTATGTGGCGTAACTTTCCTATCAGATTATATATGTGTAGATTTCAACATAATTTGTTAATTAAATAAATTTTTAGGTCAATATAACTGTTACCGTCGATATAACTATTTTTAATTTTTATGGAATAAAGAATTAGGAAACTTTTGTAAATGAAAAAGTCACAAATTAATGTTGTTTTTTTTTGTTAAGCGTCAAATTCCTGTCACATAGGATTTGATATATATTATTCAAACTAACAGTCGCTTTGTGATGCACCCCGTTTCAAGTTTGATCGCTTATAAGCAAGTAGGTATCGTCACTCGTCAGCATATGAGACAACTAACCACCAATAATTAATTCACTAATCACTTACTGTGTTGATATATAATAAAAATAATATAGGATTGATTGTTATAACGTATTATACTTAAATTGTAAGTCAATAAACCTACAGTTAGAAACATCCGATTCAATTAATTAAATTAGAAAAAAACAGGCGAAAGTCGAGTCTTAGGTCGGGTGAGATACAGGGACTGTAATGGTCTTTTAAACTATTGAAACCTATGTATTCTCGGGAAAATAATTTTGAGTGAATCACTCAGTGATAAAATCAGTCGATTTATAATTCTCAAGATTAATATAGCATTAGAAGTTAGAACCAAATTTCTTGAAAAGTTATACTAAACTTTTAGTCGAATATGTCAATACAGCCTATTTGCCTATATAGTATATATATAATGTATATAATATACTATTTCTTGAAGATAGAATTCTATCGGCAATCATAATTGAAGAACATTATAAACATGAATAATTATTTAGACTTTACTTAAATTTTCACGTGATATGAGTGTACCGATATTGACTACTCGACAATCACCTGGTTTTTCGTGCAAAGAAGACGTTCGTTCACCTGGACCATAGTATAATATATTATATATGCATTTTTCGTGTTGGTATATTGGTATATACCACATATACATTCATGCTATGAAGTACTGAGGGGTGGCGGGGGTGGGGAGGGTACCGCGACTGTGCACGGTTTTCCGTGAAGTGACGCAGCTGATTATTGTTTAAATGGCACAATGACTTCCTCTGCCCTCGTTCCACGGTTCATTCTATCCAGGTTTCCTGCAGTGGGTGTAGAGTACCTGCGGTCGGTCGAAACTAGACGGAACCGGTAATCGTCATTGCACGCGTATCCATACGCCACACGGCCATACCACATAACATTGTCACGATTTTCGAGTCCGACTAAGTATTATAATAATTCAGTTATCTGCTGTAGACGTAGTACTTTATTTTAGTGTTTCATGCTTGTACGTGGACAGTCCTTGTGCGATGTCGAAGCCAAAAATCTTTCCGTGGGCAACGTGAGTTGCTAATTTTTCCTACATTTTTTTGGTATAAATTACGATCGTCCACATTTCAATTCATTCCAAAATAACTTGTATAATACAGTAGGTACCTACTTAGCTGTTAGTAGCTGTATATAACTGCTATATTTATAAAAGCAATATATATTTATAAGTATTATGTCCAGTGGCCGATTTTCATCACTTTTTTGGGGAGTGTCCTGAAAAATTATATATATATATATATATATATATATATATATATCTAACGCATACCTAATTTATATTAAAAATTTCAAACATATAAAATTATATCTGCGTCTGGGGGTTCAACGTCCAAACTCCATGGATCTCCTTCGTAAATCCACTACTAAATATGTCCGACAACCTTATGTTATGTAATTTTCTAATTTATATCATATAAATTATAATATCTTTGAACATTCAATGAAACGAAGTAAAGTATCTCGGGTTAAATGTTTAAAATAAAATAATTTACATAATAGCCAATGATTTATAAGGAACACTAAAACAAATATTAGTCAGGACGTTAGGTGGCACTGTTGGGAGCTTTCTCAAATGAATAAGTATAATGTATATAAATTCAAATATACGTAGGCGTTATCAGACTTATTTTACCTTGTTATTTAGATTTTACACATATATCTATGGTTTTTTCCTTTAATAATAATATTTGAACGTACAAAATACAATCTGCCATTTCGTGGGAGAGTAAAATCCTTATATAACCCTCTATTTTATCCTTAAGACCTTAACTACATAACTGGCAAGGTTTATAATATTAAATATACCTATTACCTCTCTATATAGTATACAATGTCACCATTACTTAAATAACATATGTTATATATTATACTGCTTGTGTTTAATTATTAAAATACTGGATTTTGCTTTAGTACCTATTGAGTTCTTTTAGCTAATTTAAAAAATAATATTTAGGTGTACAGAATACTCACTATAGGACGATAATCCAAAAAAAATACTAGGAAGGCTATATTATTCAGAACTAGATTATTTTTCAAGTAACTTTGCAACACCATATAATAAATGAATAATAGATTTCTATTGTTTTTGACTTGTTAGTTGTTGAATAATTAATAGCTTTTCCATGTTCTCACGGGTATTTTTCAAAGTTTTTTCCGTTTTCTTTGATCAATAACAGAGTATTCATGTTTACAACTAGCAAATAAACCTGTAGAGTAAACATATAAAGCATACAGAAAAATAAACTTATAGAAAAAAAAAAATACTAATAATTATTAACTAATAAGTATCTAACGAGTTACTCGCCGCAATTGACGTAAATGATAAATTATCTGTTGGCTTAAAATAATAAAATCAACTCCTATTTCGAGTTCCGACGGCTATATGCCTATATCCTATAGAATAGTGGTCTGTTTAAATTGCGACCAAAAAAATAAATTGGTGCAATAATTATGTATTGATGCTAAATAGTAAATACGATTCAATAGAAATTTATATCACGTAAAAATTCACAATGAAAAGATTGTATATTTTTGAAATTAGAAATTCTATTGAATTCCTACAATTTAGCCGTGTATGTAGCGATTTTAGTGCCATCCTTCAAACTACAGCACAGGATTGTAATCGCTTGTACAGTTGTACAATATAAAACTAGTGATTTTAGTGTATGTTCGGGTATGACTAATTTTTTAGAAAAACTACAGTGATTTTGTTTGAATCAAAATTCCCTGTTACAAATAATTAAATAATATTGTAGTAAATTATCTATATAATTAAAAGTGTTTGCATCCACCGCACGTACGTGCATGCATGTATATTTTTGTTTAGACACGTCAAAGAACAATAAAAATTCAACAGAAGACATCTGACAGGAAATACTTTTATGGTTGTCACTGCAAGAAGAAACGGGTTTTCAGAACGTTTTATCTAAAATCTATAATAATGGTGCAACACGAAAATGGACGTAAAAATTCAAACCTACATACACATGCGACGTATTAGACACTAAAACACAAATGTTTGGCGTTTTAAGTATATTATGTTATTTAATTATTTTGTGATTCTATTGTTTCATATTTTTTCGGAACATATTTATAATTGCACATTGCATATGTCTGAGCACCAAACACGGAATTAGTTAAAAGTTTATAGTTAACAGTAATAAAATATGAACTATAATTTATAAGTTATAACTTTATAAGTATCGAATTATGACAACACCGGTACTTGATTCTAATCATATTGTTCTAAAATTGCCGCCACCGATGTTTATATGATCACGTATTTATCAGTTTACCAAGGATAATGCATAGAGTAATATTACTCTATACTCTATGGGATAATACCACAAAACAACCTTTTCTGTTGGACACTTATGCGGTTCAGTGGTACCATCGAGATAAAGATACACACAGGACACAAATATACAAACATTATAATAAACAATTTAACAATATAAACTAATATAGTAATATACCTCTTTATAATTTATATACCTGCGAGAATACATATATTATTTGATGTTGAATAATACAATTAATACTTAATTCATGGTGTATTTATCCACTTAGGCTAAATTTATTGAATACCAATATTCTATTTTATTATCATTCAAAGTGGTTACTTAGTTTTACCGCCGATAATTATCAATTTATTTATTGATAATATTAAAATTATGGCTTTATGTTATTCTGTGGTTTTATTATAATTATTGCAGATCAACATTATTTCTATACATTTTCTATTTTTCTAATTACGTAGCATTACCAGAATCTTATATGATCATTGTCTACAGTCTGCACTCGTCTATAATTTTATTATTTTTGAGAAAAAGTTGGATAGTTATTATTAAAAACAAAAACGTTCTCTCGTTAATACCTTTTCCAATTTAATCGATACTTAAGACGCTACCAATGTTAACATAAGATCAAGATAATATCTCATTTGTTTGTCCACGGGTTCTGTGAAATCTTCAGGTGCCGCAGCGAAAACACGTCTTTGTGCAGCTAACGTACATACACCAAATTCGGACGATTGCAGAGTGCGCGTTTTTAGTGTACCAATTACCAGTGGCTTCGATAATGGGTGACAAGGAAACTGGTAAGTACCCTCGGAGTAGTGCCGACAAAGGTATCGTTTCTTATGGTTAAACTTGGTTTCTGTTACTGTTAGATACTTTTGATGAGGCGGTCGAGGAACGCATCATCAATGAAGAATACAAAATATGGAAAAAGAACACACCGTTCTTGTATGACCTGGTCATGACACATGCACTTGAATGGCCGTCATTGACTGCCCAGTGGCTTCCGGATGTTACTCGGTAATATATTATTTCTAGTTTCTCTTACAAATATGTCTTCGTGTTGCTGTTTTTGATTTGTACTAACTTCTACTAAACTGTTGTTGAACCCTTGTGTAATATCTGTAAATTGATATTGGTCTCTATTGTCGCGTTTCAAACCTTAAAGTTTGTGTAATTTCTGTTAGCTTTTTGTAAAGATCAGTTCTCTATGACATTTTGGCTTCCTCAGTTTTTTACATTATATTCTCTGATTGTTGTTAATAGTCCTGGGTTAGAATTATTTTTAATGGGTTGCTGTGATTGTTACTTGATAATATTATTAACTTGAATCATTGATTATATACAAAATATATTAATATATTCAATGCCTGAATGCTGTATAAAAATAATTAGATGAGCAGTTGATGATTTTTTTTCAAAATTGCATATTGTATGACAATTGATATTGGAATTAAATTAAATTATCACAATTAATCATAGAGGTTGAACATTAGCCTTATCTTATACAAATAATATGCACATACAAAAATAAATATAAGTCATTTTATTCTGTAATTTAGTTTTGCAATATTCTACAGTGTCTTAAATTTCAATTTTCAATTTTCATTTTATAATGTTTATAGTGTAGTTTGTTTTTACAATATTATATATAAACAATTATTTATTTTTATTTCTTATTTTATTTGTTTAGTCCTGAAGGTAAAGAATATTCCATCCATCGTTTAATACTCGGTACTCATACTTCAGATGAACAAAATCATTTATTAATTGCCAGTGTACAGTTACCAAATGAAGATGCTCAATTTGATTCTTCTCATTATGATGGTGAAAAACAAGGTATGTATATGTTCATTTTAAATTTAATTTTTGAATACTTTTAATACCTAATATGATTTTATTATAGAGTATGGTGGTTTTGGTACTGTAAGCGGTAAAATTGAAATTGAAATTAAAATTAATCATGAAGGTGAAGTAAACCGTGCTCGTTACATGCCTCAAAATCCGTGTGTAATTGCTACTAAAACCCCATCTAGTGATGTATTAGTGTTTGATTATACTAAACATCCATCAAAACCTGATCCTAATGGAGAATGTCAACCAGATTTAAGGTATAAAACAAATTAATTTTAATTTAAGGGGGAAAGTAGTTTAAGGGATTATAATTTCCCTCCCCTCAAATATTATCATCTTTAAATGTTTAAATTGTAAAAAAGTAATAAATATGAATGTTAATTGTACTATAAAAACTATACAAAGGAAAAACTATTTCTTATATTTTTTTTTACCCTCCCCTAACATTCTGGATACTATATTATATTATATAATAAAACTTGTTTATGAAATAGATTAAGAGGTCATCTAAAAGAAGGATATGGTTTATCTTGGAATCCTAATTTAAATGGTTATTTATTGAGTGCTTCTGATGATCATACTATATGTTTATGGGATATCAATGCTACTCCTAAAGAACATAGAGTTGTAGAAGCTAAGAATATATTTACTGGACATACTGCAGTTGTTGAAGTACTTCATTAGAAATTGTTGTTTAATTAATGTCATGTTAAATTAATTTTTTTAAATTTAGGATGTTGCTTGGCATTTACTACATGAATCATTGTTTGGATCTGTTGCTGATGATCAAAAACTAATGATATGGGACACACGTGCCAATAACACAAGCAAACCATCGCACATTGTTGATGCTCATACTGCAGAAGTAAACTGTTTATCATTTAATCCATATTCAGAATTTATTTTAGCCACTGGAAGTGCTGACAAAGTGAGATGAAATTGTAATTTTCTATTCTCAATAAATATAACTAATTTGTATGGTTTCTCAATAGACTGTAGCCTTATGGGATTTAAGAAATCTTAAATTAAAGTTGCATTCATTTGAATCACATAAAGATGAAATATTCCAAGTACAATGGTCACCACATAATGAGACTATACTAGCATCAAGTGGTACTGATAGGCGCTTGCATGTTTGGGATTTAAGTAAAATTGGTGAAGAGCAGTCTCCTGAAGATGCTGATGATGGTCCTCCTGAACTTTTGGTAATAAATTGTATAACATATGATACATATGATAATTAACTTAAGTTTTAATTTTTCAGTTCATTCATGGTGGTCATACTGCTAAAATATCTGACTTTTCATGGAATCCAAATGAACCTTGGGTTATATGTTCAGTATCTGAAGACAATATTATGCAGGTAATTAAAATATACAATTTGACCATTTGTGTTTATAAACTATTATTTTAACATCTATTGATTGATTTTTATTTTAGGTGTGGCAAATGGCTGAAAATATTTATAACGATGAAGAACCAGACACTAGTAATCCTGAAGTAGATGCACCTGTTTCTTAAATTCCCTTTTTTCGGTTATTAATTTTGTCAAAAGTTATTGTAATGATTTTATTATTTATGGTTTTTTTCTCTTATTTAATAGGTTAAGTTTAAAAATGTAAAAATTATGTGTCTACAGAATCAGGTTACACATAACATATTTTTTAATTCTGTTCACTGGAGATAAAACCAGAAAATTGGATTATTCATTTTTACAACTGAGTGTATGTAACTTAATCTTACTTTTATTTAATAAGAATCCCTATTTAATATCATATTTATATTAATCGATTTGTTTTAAGCAATTCTGATCTATCAACTTTTATTCTAAGTCCAATATTAACTGAATGAGAAATATTTCAAATTTTTTTAAAAATATTATGTTGATTTTAATTTTTAATATTATTTTTTTATGGATACTTACTTTCTAAATTCTATGATACAGTTAAAATTATTATACACATGAAATTAGGTAATTAAAAACCTGTATTTTTGCTATCAGAATATTAAATTCTAGTAATCTTTTTAACAATATGTTTGATTTTGTTTTTGTTCATTAGAAAAATAACAATCATTTACCTAAGTAATATATTTTTTAAAAATTACAAAAATGGATTAATTATTTTTCTTTCCATCAGTATTGTTATTAATTTATCTATATTACATGATAGCTCATCGATGGTTAAAATGTTTTATAATTAAAAAGCATACTAAGAACACAAAGATATAGAGTGTACTCTGTGTCCGTGTATACATGTTATTTATGCTTCTACTCCTAGTATGTATTTAATATATCTACACTATCCTTCACCCTCTCCTATACTATCTATTTTACATTGAAATCAATTTTGTATGTTCATTTATTATTAATTATGTGTTAAAATTCTACAAACTAATGATAATAATTATCAAATCCATAAATTTTTAAGAATATGTAGTTAATGCTTGATTTTTTTTATTTATAACTGCTTTTTTATGTACAATGATGATTGAAAAATAAATAAATAGTAATTTATTCTGGAATATTGTTCTACCAGTGAAAAAAAAACTAAACAAAATTAAAAACACAAAAAATGTTAATATTTTTTAAGGCAAATGATAAATATTTTTATACTATAAAAAATCTCAATTTTATACTCATAACCCTTTTGTATTTTACTACAGAATTTTTTTTATGTTTAGGAACAAAAAAAAACTATGCTATGATGTGGAAAATATATCTTATCTACATTGTGATATAGAAATATGGTTAAAAACAAAAAAAAACTATATTTAAAAAACATTTGTTTATTCATTTTGATATGATTTTCCTTGAATCTGTTTTTCTTATTTACCTATTTAAATTTCCAGGAACTTTATTATAAAAACGACCCAAAGGTTTTTGTAAATTTATATTTTAAAAAAGTTTTTATTTTAAACACCCAATCAGCTCCAGTCTTCAGATGTCTTTACCACTGTGGTTGTCTTAAGTCTTGAGTGTCTTGGGTGGCAACTGGCAATTGAATCACAGATCTACTGATCTAGCCTTGTCTTGTATTTGTGAGCAAACCATTGGATCTGAATTGTTGCTGTAGAATATCACAATTCACATAATAATAGCTAGTAGTGTGCTTAACATTTTCCAGACTTGAGGTAAAGTGTACAATTTGACCATCCACTGTATATCTCTACCTAATCACTAAAATGTTTCTAATTTTTTTTTATTAAAATTATAATTTTTATTAAGTTTATTAATATATAATTTAAAAATTGACCATATTTTTAAAAAAAAAAACCATGGAATACTAGTATTCTAAGATAGAAACTCAGTTGTACGCCTATAAGCCCACCCAAAGAAATTTTCCCTGACGCAAATGACAAAAAATTACTAGAACGACACTGGGATCAGCTATCAGTAGTCGGTGACTCAGTGGATTTCATATTTTCATCATTTCTATCAAACCGGTATGCTGTAAAGCTATCAGACTAGTGTCATAGAGTTATTATTACTCTATGACTAGTGCTCACGATTGTAGATCGAATCAATTTCTATCTATAATTGTGCTATTATAGTGCTACTACTGCAGTGATGGTTTGAAGGGCGATGTATTCATGACAGTGTTGCATTTCATAGATAGCAAAATATTCTTTAATTATCCATGACTTATGAGGAAAACCACGGAATATATAAATATAATAATTTAGTTCGTGTCATGAACTACAAAAAAAAAAATAAAAATGTAAATATTTATCTTGGTAGTTTTTAATGTTTTTATTTTTGTTATCTTATTCTAATCAGTGATTTTATCAATCACTATCAGAACAACATTGAACATTCGCATTTTTGCTCATAAAATTATTTATCTCCTATTCATTCATAGCACAGATTGTCGTGAGTGCTGCTAAAATATGAAAAGTTGTATGAAGTTGAATTAAAGTTTTAATTTTTCAATATGTATTTATGTATAATAAGCTCTCTTCAGTGAAACTACTTAATAAGATAATATATTTACTCTTTTATTTTAATGAAAGTTATAAATATTCCTGTTCAGGCATTTATTTGTAATTTTTACATAACTACTCAAGTTGAATTTAAATTAAATTTTTTTTATCCTTTTTTTGAGTTCACATTTTGTTATTATTATCTTTACTAAGATGATGGCTTCCATTTTATGGACATTGTGTACAATTGTGGTTTTTATGGTGAACTTTGTTGTAAGTCCACCACCAGCATATGTTGTGAGTACTCGACCAACAGTTCGTTTGTCAGACCAAGAATTTGAACATATTATAAAGGATGAACAAGAAACCTCATCCAAAAAGCAACGACCACCACCTGATGAAAAAACATTAGTAAGAATATATGATAAATACTATTTAGGGACAAAAATATTTATTAAATTATGTCCTAGCAATAAAACTGAATTATTAATTGCTTTTGTTAATTTTTTTTACCTATAATTTATTCATACATGTGTTATATAATTGAAATAAATATTTCTGCTTGAAATTTTAATTTGTTGTATAATTTTAGTTAAGTCCTGACTCAATTATAACTGTTTTTACATTTTGATATCTTAAAAAAAATTTTATTCATTAAAATTGAGACATTCAATATTAAGTTTCACAAGTATAAATTTAATAAATTTCTACTTAAATTAATTACTGGATATATATGTTATAATATGCCATTTTAATTTTACCCTTAATTTTTATTAGGTTGAATTAGGTATTGAATATAATCGTTATCTACGTGAAGTAGTAGAAACATTAGAAAAAGATGATGAATTTAGAAAAAAACTTGAAACCGCTGATGAAGCTGATATTAGAGTAAGTATAATATAGTTTAAATCAATTATGTTGAAAACTAAATGTATGATGTTTTATAGACTGGTAAAATTGCTGATGAATTGGATTATGTAGGTCACCATATTCGTTCTAAATTAGATGAACTTAAACGTCAAGAACTAAATAGATTACGTGAAATTGCTAAAAAATTATATAGCGAATCTTCTTCTGATCCAGGACATGTAGATCATCAGAATCCACATAGCTTTGAAAAGAATGATCTTCTAAAACTTATACAGCAAGTACGCTTTTTAGATATAATTAATTTTTACAATTATTATTAAATACTAAATTCCTTGTATTTAAATTAGTGTGTTATTCATTGAGTTATATTGTTTATAGTCAAATCAATTTTTATTGAAGTAACTCTAATTTTTACTATGAAATCAATAATTGCTAAATTATTCAACTATTAATAATTGCATATAATTTTGTGTAAAAAAATATTGAAAATTAGCTTACTATATATTTATTTTTTGTCACTTTGTTTGGTTAAGGTAGCCAAAGATCTTGCAGATGCAGACCAAAAACGTAAACAAATGTTTAAAGAATATGAAATGCAAAAACATTTTGAAAGAGAACAAAAATTGAAACAAATGACAGATGAAGAACGTCAAAAGTTCTTATCCGAAGAGACAAAACTTGAATCTGAAAGAGAAGTCAAACACAAACTTAATCCAGTATGTATCAATTACAAAATGTGTACTAAAAATAATTGAATACTAATGATTTTTTTTTTTTATGTATAAGATTCATCGTCCTGGAAGTAAAAAGCAACTAGAAGAAGTATGGGAAAAGCAAGATGAAATGGAAGGAGAGAATTTCAATCCCAAAGCATTCTTTGCCATGCATGGTAAACACTTGAATATTAAATTTACAATTTAATGATTTTTTGAAATAGATTATGAAATTAAGTTTATTAGCATTTATTAATATTTTTATTTTTATTTGATTTATTTTGAATTTGGTATAAATAAAACTGGTTTTTAAATATTGTTTTTAATTAATTTTAGTGATTTTTAAATTATTTGAAAGTAAGTATAATCTGAAAAAAATTAACTTAATATTGTTCATTAATTCATTAGACAAGTGCACTAATGGAACTAGTTAAGAAATCATTTTTATTTATTTAAATTTAGGATTATTGAAATAGTTTTTTTCTATTAGATGTTGATGGTAATGGATTTTGGGATGAAGAGGAATTAAAAGCCCTGTTTGTTCGAGAGCTAAATAAGCTTTATGAGCAAGGTATGCCTCAAGCCGATTTAATGGAAAAAGCTGAAGAGATGGAACGCATGCGTGAACATGTTTTTAATGAAGTTGATTTAAATCGAGATCGATTAATCAATTGGGAAGAATTTAAGCGTATGTCTGAACAACCAGATTTTGAAAAAGATGAAGAATGGAAAACAATTGATCAAAATGAAATCTATACAAACGAAGAGCTTAAAAAATTTGAACAACAAAGGCAACAACAAATTGATCAAATGATACAAAATGGACATGTTAGTATACATTGCTTAAATTAAATTTAGCTAAAATATTCTTTTCTGTATTTTATTAATATATTACAAATTTTTTTAGATTCCTCAATATCCTCCAGAATATTATCAACATCATCCAGTAAGTTTTTTTTATTAATTTGTATACTTTTTTTTAAACATTTTATATTTTTTATTTATTATTATCAGGGTTTGGGACTTAGAGCACTAAAAAGCACTTAAATATGCGCTTATATATGACCCCATATACTTAAAAATATGCTCTTAAAAAGTCATTAAAATGTATATAAATATAAAAAAAATTGCAATTTAAATATAATTAATAAATTTAAAAAAATAAAATCTTTAAAAATTGGGTTTTGAATGTTCTGAAAAAAATGTTTGTGAAAATAAAAACATTAAAACGCATAGGCACCCTATGAATTGAACTCGAACTTGAATTAACAGCAGCAAATAACAGACTAAAAAAATTGTGGTGTACCAGTGTAGTTTATCAATCACTAAATAAATTAGATTATTTTCATCATTTTCTGAGCGACACAAGTGTATCTTCTAGATAAGTACGCATATCAGACGTTTTTCAATTAACTAACTCAGATAACTATATGATTTTCGATTTATTAAATATTTACTTATAAATCACGTTCATGTGCAAAATTTTTGTGGTACATAACTATACAAATAGTATTACCACACTCAAAACTAATTTTTGTGGTTAATCATTCAATATTTTAATAATACATTTTGAACAATAATGTCCATACATCATTAAATATGCGTCAGTTTAACAAAGAAAAAAAAATATATGCAAAAACCCCCAAAATACGCAAAATATTTTCTGTAATTTAATAAAACCTTGCAAGCTATCAAATACAGATAAATAAAATTTAACCTTGTACTTAATGTTTTTAACTATAAATGCATAGTGACACTCAAATAATCTTAGGCTAATCTTTATGTAAAAAAAAATTTATATAATTTCTAATCAAAATATCTTCTAAATTCTTTTACTGACTCTCTACTGAGTAATATTTGCAGTAATAAACAATTTCATATTAAAAGATAAATAATTAATTAGCATATAGATTAATTGCTCTGAATTAAAAGGTTTGATTTATTATATATGTATATATATTTACTATGTATTATTATATAGTATATAAATTAATAAACAGATTTATTTATATAAAAGAAAGAATTTGAGAAATACATTTTAAGATTTTTGTATCATAATAATATATTTCAAATTCAAAAAACTGCTTTTATAAATATTTTTTTTATATTATATTTTATGTTATAATAATATTATTATTTAAAATATCTTTTTCCAAGTTTAATAGTAGACCCAACAGAAAAGAGAAGTTACTTTAAATTAGAATCATACTGGCTCTTTATAATTATAATTTTTTTTCTTATTGTCAATCAAAGTTCATTATTATCATTTTTACTTATAATTTAGACTTAATATTAGGGTTTTAACTAATTTCCTTGTTATTTGATAAAACAATTATTGATCTCCATGAGTAGTATACAATATAAAAATGCTTGAGTGTAAATTAATTTTTACAGAACATTCCAAATCCATCATTAAATCATGGACCAGCTTATCAAGTAAATCCCAATTACCATCAGCCAGAACACATGGGATATCCTCAACAGCCATCTGTAGGTCAACCTCAACATGATCAACAATTTGTCTATCAACAACAAATGAATCAACACCATCAACAAATAAATCAACATCAACAACAAATAAACCAACAACAACCTCAACAGCAATACCAGCCACAGCATCAACAACAACAGCCACATCTGCAACAGCCTCAACAACAACAGCAACCACCACCACAGCAACATCAACAACAAGCCGTTCCTCAAAATAATATTCCTCACCAACAAACACAGACTGAACAAAAATCTAAAGAGTCTCAAGATAAACAGCAAGGTCAACAACCCCCACTCCAACAATATGCTCCCAGTCAACAGCAATATCAAGCTGCTGCAGATATTAATTCAGTAAAAACTCAAAATACAGGTCGATTGAATGATGTGAATTCTAATCAAATATTAAAGAACCAAAAAGAAAATCTTGGAAAAACTGGATATGCATATAAAAATCAATAAATATAATGGAGCAAATTATCAAAAAATACAAAAAATATAATTATTAAATAAATATATTCATACCGATTCCATTTTGTAAAATTATTTTTAAAAATTTTGATTTCTTTACTTTTATTTTTAATATATTTTTGTGAATATATCTTTTTATTTTGCATTTATAGTTTTAGTTTTTAAAATTAATCAGTTACTAAGAAATTCCACTTGAGTAATGTTATCTGTTGTAATATGAATAAAAGGAAAACACATATTCCATTATCCATTTATGTACCATGATTCATATGTAATTATCTAAATTGGTGGGTTATGTCATTGTGTTAGTAAAACATTGTGCAATAATGACTAAGTGAAAACAGCAAACACTGGGATAATATTTAGACATTTTTATTTTTATTAATTATTGTAAAATATTATACTTGAATAATATTTAATTGTTCTTTAAAATATAAGAAAATAATCGAGTTTGAAATCTATATAAATTTTAATATTTAAAGGATGCTTATAAATTATTCCTCTTAAACTGATCGTTACTGAAGCAGTGAAACTGCCCATTTTTATATCCTCACTTATACCTCAATCTACACCCTTGGGTTTTTTCTTTGTACAGAAATATTCTAAACATAATTTAATGACTAACGTGTATGACAAAAATATTATTACATGAGTTTTGCACTTGTATTCAAACTTTAATTAGTTCAAATTTTATTCCAAAACATTAGTTAACCACAGTTTATTATACAAAATATCTGATAAGTGTCTGTATCAAGATATAAATTATGAAGTGTCCACTGATGATAACACAATGAGGCATGAGCCCTATGGTATAAATGATCTTGTTAGCTATTAGAAAATTGATTTGAAAATAGAAAAAAATGAACAATTTGTTAATTCAATTTTAAAAACTAAAAAATACCAAATTTATTTGTGTGGGACTGATGAAATGGATCGAAAACCAGTTGTGATAATTTTTGTCTTGTCTATCAACTCCTAGCGGTTTGTTCATTATGACTCAGAAACTCAGATAGTATGCAACGTTTAATAATATCTCTGTTCAGTACTTTAGTACTACTTTAGCCAATATTGATTGATTTTTATTGATGAATCATTCAGGGGGTTTGGAGTCTGAGATTATGAATTTCAGTTGATTTAGACCTCCATGTCTATCAATAATAGATTACAAGAAATAAAGTTGTCTCAAATTTGTTTTAGTTATATTCCTTAAAAACTCCTCATACCCTAACAAATTCACACTGGAGACTGGAGTGCAAAATGATGAGCCAGTAATGTGTTACCAAAATATCATTTTATTATTACCTATGCCTTAACTCATATTAGGTATTATAATAAATTTATAAGTTGTTTTATTTATAAAGAAAAAAATGATCATTAAAAGATAAGTTACAACATCTCATTATGATTAATTATGTACGCAATGAATTTTCGTAATAAGCCATAAAATATATTCTATTACAATTTATAAACATATATGTTATGTACATATTATTTTAATATTATTTCATAAAAAAACCATTAGTAAATACCTATAATTTTTTTTCTGCTTATTATACACTAAATGTCCTAAATCCTACCTATGTAACTATGTAACTCAGACCCATAGACATAAAAAACAATTATTTATATGTCTATGGTCAGACCAATGTCCAGTTGTAGGACCAGAGCCTGCACTGCACAATTCCCATAACGCCATGCCCTAGTAATGGAATATAATTTATGATTCATTGCAGTGGCGCCGAGTCTCATAAATTTATGTGGAGCGAAATCAAATTAATAGCACACCCACCCACCACGATAATTTGAATTTTATATTTAAATTCTCATCCCAGTTACTTAATATTTTTGATACAGTACTAGTCAGTGGCGGGGGAGCGACGTGGTGATCGCCCCCCTCCCTCATTGGGATTTTATTTTGTATTACAGATATTTTCGATTTAGGTATACAGTCATACAGATATACATAAATATTACTATTCGCTCCCCCCACCCTTAGACATGCTTTAGAACCGCTCCTGGTACTAGGTGGTCATATAACTAATGAGTAACACACCTACAAATTTCGATACAATTATTTTTCTCACCAAGCTTGAAATGTGTTAACAATCGAGTTATAGACCATATTTTCATCATGAACATCCAATTTATGTACATTATTAAACGAATATTTAGTGATAGATTTTTAATAACGTTAATGCATATCTAATATTCTAGTAATTTAATGTGAAATACAATGAAACATATTGAATTTTTTTATATATTATTAATATAATTACTATTTATCCATGTATTAAATATAAGAAATTTTGTGAACTACACCTCGGATCATGGAACTATTTGAATCTACAAAGTATTTGTTTTAGTTACTGCACATATATTTGATATATTTATCATAGGACAATGAATGCTACATAGACAAAATGTATATAAATGATTTTTTCAATGAAAATAATTATATTTAATAATAAAATTAATTGTACATCCTAGAAACTTAAGTAGGTGTATCAAAAAGTATAACAATTATTAACTGTGTAGGTATATATAATATAAGTTTTATTACAATAGTAATTTTGCAAGTACAGAACTGTTGGATGCAAACATATTAATTACAGTTTCAACATCAATAGGTATATTGAACTCACATGAAATTATCATTAATGCTTCAAGTCTCTGTTCATTCATAGTTGACCGTAAACGAGTTTTAATTAGTTTAAGCTTGGAAAAAGCACATTTCGGAGAGGCACTAGATACTGGCTATGTCACAGCTATGCTTAAAGCCGTGTACATATGAGGAAAGATTTCTTTTAAACCAAATGACCGACATATTTTGAAAATTTTTTCGATTGATTCACAATTTTCTTTTTTTTCACTTTGATTTTTAACATTACATTCTTCATTACTTTCTTCAAATTCGTCTTCGGAATCATCTAACAATGTTTTATCAGAATAACTATGTAGTTGTTGTGGTAAAATCATTATTTTTTCAAATTGGGAATACAAACCAGAAAATTGAATATATTCTTTTCGTAATGTATTGAACTCAACAAACTGACCGTAAGTATCACAAAATGCTTTAAAAGCGTCGTCTGATATATAAGAAGTTTTAGCTACTTCTTCAAGTCTTTTTTGTGAGAACAATGCCAAATCTTTAAATAAAGGTACCGAATGGTCATTAAATCTATCTGATATTTGTGTTGATACAATATCTATGATTGTAAAATAGACATTAATTTAAAAATTTTGGATTGGGTCATTTAAAGGCTCATCTGAGGATGTTTCTCCAACTCTAGTTTTTACACGGCGCACACGTTTTGTTGGTAACGGAATACATGTTATGTCTTCTTTAGATTCAATGAAATTTTCTTTTTCTTCTATTAATTTGTTGAATTCTTCATCACATCGGAATTTTTTAATTTTTGCTAGACTACTTTGCATATAATTTATGGCAGCCAATAAATCAATGTCTACAAATTGAAGACATTTACTGAGAATACTTGTGTCATCAAAAATGTTTTTAAAACATAAGGCAGTCAGTAAAAAACGTTCTTGAAATAAATAATGAAGTAAACCTTCAGCCTATACACTTGATACTCTATCCGTTGTAGAATCATTTTTTAATTCATCTAAAACATCAACTATAGCTTCATAAGTACACAATACAGTCATGAGGGCACTTGCATGAGACGACCAACGTGTAGTTTCAACTAGTTTAGGCCTACGCAATGGTTTCCCTGGATATCTTAATTTCTGATATTTAGTGAAGCAACGTGCACGTTTCTTTACTACTTCCCATAAAACTGTATAAAATTTCCAAATTTCCAAAAAGATCTCGAGCTTCTGAGCATCAGCAAACCGCATCTACGATGATTAAATTAAAACGGTGAGCCCAACACCAAACAAACATGGCACTTGGGTTTTGTTTTTTTATCAAAGCCTGGAGACCATTATAAGCGCCTCGCATTGATGCTGCACCATCGTACGACTGTCCAATTAGGTTCGTTTTCCAATTTAAATTCATTTCTGAGCATATATCATCTAGCATTGTCAACAAATGTTGTCCAGAAGTTAGAACAGTTTCACGCACTGCAATTAACCTTTCACACACATTTCCATCATCTTGATTTATCTATCGAATCACTAAACTCGAATAACTGTTCCTTTTTAGATAGATCAAACGTTGTATCTAATGAGTAACTAAAAAAAACTGAGCTTGTAATCTCCTTTTTTATAATTTCTTGGATGTGCTTTGAAATAGCTAGAATAAGTTGATTTTGTTGCTCCCATGATATAAAGTTAACCATTTTTCTACCTTTTAACTTAATAGTTGATACATATGATAATAAGGCAGGGGAATACTTTGCTAACAGTAACACCAGATCTTTAAAATTCCCTTTATTATTTTCATCCCAGCTTTCTTTATACCCACGAAAAGGCAAGGAATGACGTCCTAAAAATAATGTTATATCAATCAAATGTCTGACTATTTCTTGGTTAAATGCAACATTAGCAACAGCAGCCTCCTTTAATGACGGTATAATTGGAAACGCAGCTTCTCTGTAAGCAACTTTTATTGAAGCCAAAATGTGAGGTTCAGATGTTTCATGTACAGCAATACTAAATGCTCCTTTTCTAAAGTTACAAAATCCAATTTTTGACCAATTTTGTTTACATCCTTGATCAAATAATGCACAATAAAGACAATATAATTTGTCCTCAGTTATAGAGTAGGATAACCATTTTCTACGTGTTATCTCGCCACTAGGTAACTTTCTCCAATACCAGGATTCATGGAAATGTCTCCCTGAACTTTAACATTCGGGAAATTTGTTATTTGGCATATTAATCTCTAAAGGCTGAGATGGTCCCATTTTTAGAAAATAATTTACTAGTTCAGGTTCAAGTTTCTGAGTTTGAATGCGACCAAAAAATGCAGGGTCGTTGTCAAGATCACGATATTCTAAAAAAAAAAAAAAAAAATTGAAGATAAATGAATTTAATAAAAATGTTAAGTATTATGTGAACTATTTAATGTACACTGTAATGTAGAAAGAGTAAATCTATATTTCCCTGGGCATCAATCATCAACAGCAATTTGGTACATAGTTGGCGTTTCAAAATCTCACATGACTTACCCAATCATAAATATACTATATAATAATAATAATAATATACTAATATAATATAATAAATACAATAATATACTATTAAATATTATTATAGCTATAGTGTTACCTATACTAACTTGTTTTGTCTATACGCTCTATGCCTCTATAGTCCATGTTAGAGGTAATAATATGTGCTGTAATATCGTAATACAGTCAATAGTTTACTACTAACTTATTCAATAATTTTCACTCTCAACACTTAATGACCTGACACACGACCCACCCACCATAGCACCATATACCTACCAAAATAAAGAAGTGGTCGCTCCACTTCACATATGTATTCGGCGCCACTGATTTATCGTCTTATGCATAAGTGGGCCTACGTGCTTCGGCATACAATATAGTATAGACATGGTTACATAAAACTAATTATAATTTATAAATATTGTATTTTTGCATAATGATAAAAGATTAATGTCATTTCCTGGTTAATGTTATTGATAAGGTTTTAATTTTACTTAATAAATGTGTACGTGACGTATGTTTGTTTTTGTTATGAATGATTAAAGTCCGAATTGTTCTACTTAATATTTATGTTACACAATTTAAACCTCAAGGTAATCTTGAAAATTGAAATCATCTGTCTCACATTGGCAATCAAAATTGTTGTTTTGGTGATTCGTAGTGACTTAGTATTCACTACTCCGTAGAGTTCAGTGTGTTCACAATTTACAAATCTGCATAAAAATGATTACAGTCAACCATGTAAGTTAATTAATAACTGTATATAGTTAATGAATTTTTAACTCATTATTAACTTTGTGTATATTTTAGGTGTTACGTAATGTGTGTCGCACTTCCAGATGCGTTATTGCAAATAGGAAGTATAGCGAACAATCACAAGAAACACCTTTTTGTCTTGGTTGGTTTCAATAATTATAATGCTTATGTACAATATTTATAAATATTAGTTCACTGTATATTATAATTTTCATGTATCTTATTATTTTTTTCAGAACTATCTGATACACAAAAAGAATTCCGTGACCTTGCAAGAAAATTTGCTCGAGAAGAAATTGTACCAGTTGCTGCTGAATATGACAGAACTGGTGAATATCCCTGGGATATAATAAAAAAAGCACATTCAGTTGGACTTCTCAATGGCCATATTCCTGAACATTGCGGTAAGTTTTATTTTGTGGTAATATTGCATCTTAGGAGTACCGTAGATCAGTGTATTATAAATTATGGACCACAGCTTTGTTAGGGGTCCATTCGTATTTTACAGTGTCATAAATTATTTGTGTACAATAATTTACTTTTAGTATAGAAATGAGAAAATAAATTCCCTATTGTTGTAACAATTTGAATGGCAAAATATGTGTACACTTTAGAGAGCCATACCAATTTTACAGTAAATTTAGAAGCTGCATTCCAAAAAAATACGAGAAACATAGATGACTTTTAAGTTCAAAACTACTATTACTACTACTCTTAAGCACTACAGACCATGATGACCCTTGGCTTCCAAAACAATTCTTCTCTACTTGTCCCAGTCTTTAGCTATATTCTCCAGTTTTGTTTACCCAGGTGCTGCAGATCCTTCTTTACTTCATCTGATCATCAACTTCCTTGTTAATCTTGTTTTCTCATTTCTTTCATTCTTGCATGCATTTTATTTAGGCATTTTTCCTTCATTCATTCTTTGTACATGACCTATCCATCTTTATCTTCCTGCTTTAATGAATCTTACTATATTTTCTTTTCTAAATTTTAGTTCAACACAATCTGAATAAAATTTTATGAACTATAATTAAATCAAATTTATAAAAAAGCTCTTGCAACATTATTGACTTTGTGATGCAATGAGATAATTTATAATAATTCAGTGTTATATAACAATTCCTTACATGTAAAATATTTTTTTAACAATAAACTTATTATTATTATTATAATTTAACTATATAATATAATATAATAAATTATTTTCAATTTTAAATGTTTATAATCATTCCTTATAAAACATAATCGATTTTATGTTATGAATAAATAAATTACACTTAAAACTAATTAATGTTTTATATAATTATTATTCATTCATAAAAATAATAAATTGTATTGCAATACTGCAATAATAAGCTTATTGTGCAGTATTGCAAAATAACAATTTAACACTAATTACTATTGAGGTACTATTATAATATGTAGGCATTGTTATGGTCACCAAATTAAGTATATTAAACCACCTGTGTAAGATAAAATTTGAAATCTTATGATCTTATGATCCAAGTTGATACACAAATATTCAGTGCTATGTATTATTACAACAAACTATGAACTTAAATCATTAAATGATTAACTAATAATATCAAACCAAGCATATTGGGTGAAATAGGAGCTAAAATGTATTCATTTTTCTATTTACAATTATTTTTTCTAATATTGTATATACTCAAATAAAAGTTAATGAAAAAAAAAGAATATTAATATAGGTTCATATTAAAACTGATGTACGTAAACGGTCTTTTATTATAGTGTAAAACAATCATAGTATGGTTCTTAGTATAGTCATAGATTAAATATATATTAAATATAATATTTAATCTATGGTATAGTATAGTAGTTAGTGATATTAAACAACCTAGATAACTAACTGATTCTCTATCAGTGAAGCTGCAATGTACTGACCGGCTGATAATGCCGCCATTTGTAAAGAGGTCAATATTGTGTTATGTACCTATGCCCATACGTTTATTCTTATTAGGTATAGTCATAGTGTATACATTAAACTACAATAACTCATTTTATGAATTATATTTATTATTTATTTTGCTTACTTAATGTTTTACAACTCGCATGATACAATATAGCTACTGAGTAATAATTGTTATTAGTTAATATTAAATATTATTTAATAGTGAATAATACTAGTTTAACTATGGCTACAAAGATAATTATACAAAATTTGTTGATATTAAAAACTTTGGTGGTTTAGTTTCAGCATCATCTAGTGTTTTTGAAATAATTAAAGAGACTGAGAAAAACATTTTTATTTAATTAATAACTTAGGTAATATGAATGTTACGAAAATATCAACAAAAATCATAATATTAATTAATAACCATTTTTTTCTCAATACTCAAATATTTAGTGAATTAGATTGCGAAGAAGAATATATGTTGTCAAGCCCACATAAATTAGAATTAATTAAATTAGTTGTTAACATGTACTTAAAAATAAGATTTCATGCATTTGCAAAAAATCATTCTCTGGCTATAAATTGCACTAGTAAAAGAAATAAATTAAATAAACTTGTTTTGTTTTTAAACCAATAAAATTTAATTTACGTATTGTATGTATAAATTACTTTTATTATTTTGTTTATTATATTTTAATATAAAAACAGAGATATTAAACAACAAATTAAATTCAATATTATTGGAACTTTTAAAGAAAGGAGGAATTACTCTAATGATAAACTTAAAACAGCTGATAAATAAAATATGGAGAGAAGAAACAATAAAGAAATTTATAAAAACTAAATAATAAAAAAAATCATAATATACAGAAGTATATTTTACTATATCAAGCCGTAAGACGTTGACCTCTTTACAAATGGTCGCCGTTTACAACAGCTGGATTCAGTTTAGGTGATTGGCGATATTGATAGTTAGTTATCTAGGTTGTTTAATATCTCTGATGGTAGTATAGTAGTGATTGTTATGGCCTATTATACAGTCATACCTTAACAATTATTACCAATGGGTTTGGTGTTATGGCACAAAATCCAATTTTACATCTCTATGTTTCACTTTTCTCCTGTATTGTTTTCCATACATATCAATAGAGTATATCAAGCTTTAAAACATTCCAGTCTTCTCTGTTTGAATGATGACATTAAATTTAAAGTATTTATGTATTATTCATACAATATTAAATTTAATTACTAAAATACTAAAAAATTATTGTAAGCATTTCTGTTTTTTGGTACATGATCCTGAACAAAAACATTTGAATGAACCCAACAATCTCAATATGTCATTTGATGTAACATTTCAGTGGAATAAATGTGATGTATTCTGATAAGAATCCTCAACAGCATGAGTTCATTTAGTAGTCTTACATAAGTAAGCCTTTATATAAGTGTACTATGTACATATTTTTAAAGTTTAAATCTATTTTTACTTCATTGAGTATCATATAATCAGTGTTGGGTTAGTTACTTTTAAAAAGTTATGAAGTTCCTTTACTCGTTACTTAGAGACACAAGTAATGAAGTTATTTTACTCGTTATTTAAATGAAATTATAATGTAGTTACTTTACTTTTCAAATATAAAAGTAACTATGTTACTTTCTCGTTAGAATTTTTTTTTTATTGTTAAGCAATTGTCATTCGATAAGCAAAGGAACTAAAAATATACTACCTACAGAAAATATAGTATAGTTTGAAAAAGATGTTTAGTTATTAACATAAATACATAATTATGTATTTATACGTTCCGTGTACCTAACTATTTAGTATTTAGAAGAATTTATTTAAATAATAAATGTAATTCACTATTCTCAAAATTTATGGTTTAGTATTAGACACGTCAAAACCATTGAAAACAGAATATTGTGGTGAGTAAAGTTTGTTAAAATGCGGGTATATATTTTTAAGATTTTTTTTTTAAATTCGCAATAGGTACTAAATTATTTAAAACTGTAACGCATTACTCTGTGTAAATTACTTGTCAAAAGTAATTTTTTACTACCCAACACTGCATATAATAAAATACATTGTTTGCACCGTATTGACTATTTTCTCAATATTAATCATTGTATTACAAATCAGTTGACTGGTGTATTAAATTTACATTTTATCAGTAGCAGTTTTACTGATGAGGACTAGGGAGCTAAAGGATTAGGTAATAGTAGATGGAATACATTGGTATACACCGTTAGATGTATTATTTGGGGGAAATTAATAAGGTTAGAATTACACCTAGAAATAAAAATTCGTAATCACCTTTGTTTTGTTAAAAATAATAAATGGATATTTGGTGAATGATGGTTTTATATTTGTTTTGAAATAAAATAATATTATTGTTATGAAATAATTTTTAAAAGTATATATTTTATGAATTCATTATTAATATATTTGTATAATAGGTAAATTAAATAATTGATGCTAATTACAATAAAAGTTGTCACATAACATAAGAGCATTATACGTCTTCACAGTATTTTAAAACGTTCAGTTAAAAAAAAGTCTTTTTAGTGAAATTAGGTTTTAATACATAATATTATGTAACATAAAACAACATTTTTCATAACCATATTAAACAAGTTTATTATAACCAATACCAACTCCAGTTACTAAAATTTTAGAATCATAACCTTGGCGTAAATCTTCGTTTTCAGGATCATTGTAAGGTTCTAATTTAAATGAAATACCAAAAAATGTTTTTAAATGCCTTAAAAATTGAATTCTGAAAAATAATTAAAATTATAGGAAATTGAATACATTTCTATGAAAATGTTAAATTTAATATTAGAAAAACAAAATTTTTTCTTACGTATAAGGTGATAATGGTCCTAACAAAACATGAGATACATCTTTTTGTCTTAGAGCCATATAGAGAAGTACTATTGACTGGAAAGATGAATCTACACAACCTCCACGCCAAATCTCTTCTAACATAGCTGTTGCTACATTATCAGCTACTTCTTCGGCAGTTGTTCTTTGACCAGTGAATGGTAATGAAACACTGTCAGCAGTTAACATTACACCTGTAGTTGTTGATACAACAATATTTGCTCCAAATCCGGGTGATTTTCCACAGAGTTTTCCTTTAGGATGATCAACCGTAAAGTATACATCAGGAATAAATTTAAGCATAACCGCTTTAGCTTTTTCCACCATACGGTTAGAAATTGATGGTGATACTCTTAATGAAAAAACAGTTCCTCTTATTTTTTTTATTTTTCCAAAATCAGTTAGCTAGTGTACCAATTATAAAACAATGGATAAAATACATATTTCATTTGAGTAAATAATAACAGTAATAATATCAATCTTACTTGCACTGCTTTAGTATATTTAACAGGTTCACAAGAAAAGTATATTTCTCCTCCACCATCAGGCTCCATGCCTCGTTTTTTAATTTCCATGATGGCATCAGTAGCTAATAACAATATCCTTTGTAAAATTGGCAATGCTCCAGCTTTAAAAGCATCAACTGATGGATCTATCTATAAACAAATTCCCTTAAAATACTTTTCATAAACTTATTACTTTTAATCATGGTTTACTTGATTATTAGTAACTCCTCTAAGTGTTATTTTAAGTCCCTTTTTACAATAAGGTGCAATCATGATAATTAATTCTAAATAATACCCTATGCCACGCAATTTACAACATTCATGATCTACCATACCACCAATAAGTAAACCGGGTTGAAAATATAAGTCAGTACCCGTTTCATTAACATCTAAATTGGTTCCATTCGTTAATTTATCAACTAAACGCAAGAAATTAACTTCAAATTCTAAAACAAATAAATAACATGATTAATTCAGATTTTTTTTCGTTCCCTTAAATTTACCTTTAAGTCCTGGTTCATTTTCTTGTGATCGAATATTTTTTATTTTAACTGGCTTACCACTTAAAAGTGATAATATTATTCTGGTACGAAAATTGCTGCAGCCCCCAAAAATCATTATTAATTTTATTTTTTAATGTAAATCAGTTTAAATTTTAATTATAAAATATTTCAAATTTCAAACTCCAATTACACAATTACAATGCTATTATGTATAATATTAACTAAATTATTTACTGTTAAGTATTAAGGTAACAACTAACAATAGGCAAAGTATTTTCATTCTGTTGTACGAACATAAATTAAGTAATAACTATTAAGTATAAGTCATGTGCATTTGTTATGATTATAATTCTTATCAATTGAGTTAAAAGATAAAACGATGGTGCTGCCAACGTATTTTACCAATTAAAGCAATAAGGTCATGCCTGTAGAATTTATGTGTGCCAACTACTGCCAAGTTCATAATTTTATTTCGGTACCATAGGAGGAATTCACTTCCGCTAATTTAATTTTAAACATTAAATATAATTTTTGTAATTAATACTCAACGTTCAACTGCAATCATTAAAAATCGATTTTTAATTAATAGCTTGACCAGCAAGCATCAACTTTAGCCGTGATTATATCAAAAAAACTTCTGTATATTATAAATATACAATATAACGCTACTTAAATTAATAACTTGATTATTAAATTGAACAGCAAACTCATATTTTGTTTGAATTAGAATTATTTAAAACTGAAATACTTTAAAACTAATTATGCATATTATATGTATTTATAAATTATAAGACTTATAAGATAGGTAATAATAATAATAAGGATAATTATAAATGTGAACATTGTTCGCTGGCCAATATTATGGATTTAATAGTAGCAACATTCTTACACCTTAAGCAGCATTGATGACATGAATTCAATACAATATTACAATGAATTAGGTATTGATTTCTTAATTTATTAATTGTATCAATTTTATTTTGTTACAAATAAATAATAGATTATAGCGGATTTATTATAATACAAATACTAGACTGATCATTTAGATACTTCTTAAAAATGTATAATTACATAAGTAGTTTACAATAAAATAATAAAATACCAAAGTTTATTTTTAAGAAAAACTTTTTAATTATTAATCAAAAAAAAACATCTGCTTTTATTTGATATATCTAAACATTAAAAAGATATTATTTGTATCATAATTATCTAGAATCTAGGTACTAATTTAAGTCACATACTATGTGGAAGGTATAATCTACATTTATAGTATTTTATTTTATACTCGTAATTTATAAGTTATTTAAGTATTAATTAATTGTGACTGATTTATGAAATACTTACAAAGTAATAGGTACATTTTAAAATTGTGACATTTTTCAATTATTTATTATATACTGAATTAATGCATTTTTAAATTTTAGGTTTATGATGATTAGTAGTTAATAACTGTAATCTAAATTTTTTTTACATGTAGGTGGTATGAATATGTCTGTAATGGATGGGTGCTTAGTAGCCGAAGAACTGGGTTATGGATGCACGGGAATTAAAACTGCTCTAGAAGCGAGTGGCTTAGGTGTAAGAATCATTGCATTTATAATTTTAGGAATATATTGTTATGTTTTGCTCATATTTTCAGCTGTATCTAAACGTAAAATATTATGTTTTAGCAAATGCCGGTTATAATCGGTGGAAACAAAGAACAACAAAAAAAATATCTTGGGAGGTTAATTGATGAGCCTTTGGTTGCTGTAAGTTTACTTTAAACCATTATTAATACTGAGAATTATAGTTATGTGAATAATCTGAAATATTAACAGGCTTATGGTGTAACAGAACCAGGTGCTGGTTCAGACGTTAATGCTTTAAAAACCAAAGCCATCAAGAAAGGTAATGAATACATCATAAATGGCCAAAAAATGTGGATCACTAATGGAGGTGTAGCCAATTGGTACTTTGTATTAGCACGAACTGACCTTGACCCTAAAGCACCAGCAAGTAAAGCGTTTACTGGATTCATTGTTGATGCCGATACACCAGGGCTTACTCCTGGACGAAAAGTATACCTAAAATTATTTTACCTGAACAAAGATTGTAATTAATTGTGTAATATCAGGAATTAAATATGGGCCAAAAAGCTTCAGATACTAGAGGAATAACATTTGAAGATGTCCGTGTACCAAAAGAAAATGTTCTAACTGGTGAAGGTCAAGGTTTCAAAATTGCCATGTTAACATTTGATAAAACTAGACCACCAGTTGCTGCTGGTGCTGTTGGCCTTGCTCAAAGAGCAATGGATGAAGCTGCCAAATATTCTCTTGAAAGAAAAGCATTTGGAGTCCCTATTGCTCATCACCAGGTAATTAAACTAAATGAATTGCTATTAAAATGTTTATACTTCATTTTATTATAAGTAAAATCAATTAATTCGATAAATACTAAGTAATATAAAATTTGTTCTTTCATTGCTCAGGCTGTTGCTTTTATGTTGGCTGACATGGCTATTGGTATTGAAGCTGCTCGGCTTACATACATGAAAGCGGCTTTTGAAGTTGATCAAGGACGACGTAATTCATATTATGCATCTATATCAAAAGCTTATGCTGCAGATGTTGCCAATAAATGTGCCACTGATGCTGTACAAGTATGTATTACATAATATTAGTAATATCAATATCAGATACATTAATTTATGATTTCAGATTTTTGGTGGAAATGGTTTCAATACAGAATATCCCGTTGAAAAATTGATGAGGGATGCTAAAATATATCAAATTTATGAAGGCACTGCACAAATTCAACGAATGATTATTTCAAGAGCCATAATTGATAATGCCAAACAAAATTTGTGAAAAAATAAAATAAAATAATTTTTAATTAAATTACCTAATATTTAATTATATATTATAATATGGCATGGTAACTAATAACTGTATATTTTAAAAAATACCATTATGTAACATAAACATTTTCAATAAAAATATTTATTTTTGTTATCATTAACCAGTCCTATATTTTATATTTAGATATACAAACATTATTGTAGTTTAAAATTATGATAATTTTTTACTCTACCTTCAGTTTGAAATTTGGTTTTTAACATGATCTTACTTCAGATATTTAAAATTTTTATTCAAACATTTGAACATATATTATAAAAATTAATTTTTTATTGATAATTTTTATATTTTTATGCAGTAGAAGATTTTCCTAATATGTATGAACGCACTCAAATAAAAATTAATAAAATATAATTGGAAACTTGCTGTGGTATGGTAGTGCCACGGTTATTGGAGGAGGCTGTAGAGATGGCCAGTCTTTTAACTTACTGATTATTGAGTATTATATAACTGCTATTTTTCTACTTTTTTGTTATGTAATGTTAAATTATTATTCTTGACTTTGATCGTTGGTTTCAGTAGGCACACGGCACACTACATTATTATCTCGTGGTCTTTCGCTTTTGTGGCAATAAGACTATCATTTTATATAATTTTTTTCTTTTTTGTTATTATTTCGTTTTAAATGTAACAATATATCAAAATCAAAACTTTTAAAATTATTATTAAAACATTATTTTATTCTGTCTATGCGGCAAGTTTGTTTTATTCATACTCTCGCTATTTAGGTAATTCTAATTATCAGTGTTGTGAAGTATTAGAGTAAAAAATAATTACTTAAATTAAAAAAAAAAAATACTTTTTTCGTATTTAATACATTTGACATTTATTTAGAACAAATATTTCTAAGATTCTGTAATTTTTTTTTTTGTATCTTTCATCACGTTTGGGAGCTGAAAAATGTTTAGATTTCATTGTACAGCAATTTTTCTGAAAGAAAAATGAATTTTTTTGGTAAGTCAAAAATAAAAAATTTCCAATACTTCTCAAAAGCGTCGGGAAAAACAATAAAAAAATTACGATAAAACGGTAATTTTTACCACGTTTTGATAAAATACATTTTTTTAAAAAGTTCTAACAAAAACGAAAAACTGCAAATACTAGAAATTTTCATCAAATGTTTATATTAGAGTTTTCTATAAATGGTTAAGATTTCTAAGTATTTTGAAAATTTTTAACCTATTTATAGACAATTTAAATTTTTGATATTTCTAAGTATTTTAGATTCTGAACGGAGTGATGGAATCTATTGGTTTTACAATTATGTGTTTTTTTTTTATTTATTTTTTTGTGTAACGAAATCTATTTTGGCAGTAAAAATGCTTCGATTTTCTTAAACAGCAACTTTTCTGAAAGGAAAGTGAATGTAGATGGTACTTGGGCAAGTACCAACTTTTTCAATATTTTTAAAAAAATCGAATAAAATGATGAAAAAATTACAAAAAAACGGGAAATTTTACGCAAAATCACGTTTTTGCAAAATACATTTTTTTAAAATGCTTTAACTCAAAAACTTGAAATTTTCAATAAATCTTTAAATGGCGTTTTCTATATATGGTTAAGTTTTCAAAGTATTTTGACTTATTTATAGACAATTTAAATTTTCGATTTTTGTAAACATTTTTTTTTTAACATTTATAAAATTTAATTGGCCGACCGAAAACTCTTGAAAATTGAATACAAGGTATATATTAAGTTAAACTAATCGTAATTAAAAAATATCAGAGATCGTCTCATTCAAATTTTTTTATAAGCCCATAGAGCTCAAATTTGTATAAAATATGTCAAAATCACGATAATTTGCAAGTTATTTTGTAGTTGAAAATTCATAAATTTTTTTCTGTTTATACTTAAGATTCAAAATTTTAACTCTAGGTTGTCCATAAGCTACTCTTCAAAAATCTTTAAAAAAAATTTCTACCGGACCAAAAGGAAAAAATTTTATGACCGTTTGAAATTTAAATTTTTACGAAATTGTATAAAATAGCGATTTATTGTCAATCGATTTTAAATATTTATTATAATTCAAAAAGTATAAGTCGCAGAAACTTGAAATTTTTACCAGCTGTTAAGATTGGTATTTTCTTTGTGTCATATATTTTTCAAAATATTATAATGATTTTAAAGCTACTTATAGACATTTGAAATATTCGATTTTTTTACATTTTTTTTTTTTATAATCGGTGATAAAAAAAATTAACTAATACAAAATACTTAAAAATTTAATAGAAAATTCCACAGAAGTAGCTATTATTGTCATTCAAAAATTATGAAAATTCATAGGCACAATTTTTTTTATAATCGTTTGAACAGCGAATATTGATATAAAATTACATGTAAAATATAATATAATGTATAATATTTATATGCCCACATGAATATATTATTCTATTATAGTACATAAACTTATATATAAAATTATGAATATAAAACTATTTTAAGATCATAATTTCTTGTATTATATAGACATACCATATTCATATGGGTAGGTAAGTATATGTTAGTATTAAAATAATGTATTTTCGTATTTATATTATTTGTGAAAATGAATATAAATTTTTTTTATGCTAATATATTTATAATGGACTAAATGTCTGTATTGATTTTCATTTTCAAGTGAAAATGTAAGTAACATTTAGTACACTAATATACTTACCGCAGAGAAGAGACCAAGTATAGGAGGAGTAGGGATAATAGTGAATAAAGCCCTAGGTAAAAAAGTTAAAAACTACGTACAATACAATGAAAGAATCATTCTAGTCAGATTTCAGACGAAACCAAAGAACACAATAGTAGCTCAGGTGTATATGCCAACAACAAATAATAGTGAGGAAGAGCTGGAAGAAGTATATGAAAATTTAGACAAATTAATAGAAAATGTCAAACTGTCAAAGGAGAGGAAAATCTGGTAGTAATGGGTAACTGGAATGCCATTGTTGGGGAAGAAAAAGTAAAAAAATTAACAGGTGACTATGGTTTAGGAAACCGGAACGACAGAGGGGATCGGTTACTAGAATTTTGTGCAAAACATAAATTAATAATCACAAACACTTGTTTTAACCATCATAAGAGAAGGAGATACAAATGGAAAATGCCTGGAGACATTAATAGGTACCAAATTGATTACATTATGGTAAAAAATAGATTTAAGAATCAAGTAAAAGAAAGTAGAAGTTACCCAGGTGCGGACATAAATAGCGATCACAACCTTGTTATGATGAAGTGTAATCTTAAATTCAAAAAAATAACGTGCAAGAAGAAAATGGTACAATGGCAAGTTAAAAACTTAAGAGATAAAAAAACAAGGAAACAATACAGTGAATGCATAAATTATGTGACTATAGAAGATTTCCTAGAACCACAAAACATTATTGATAGATCAATCATTGATGGAGGACCATCAATTCGGTTTCAGAAAAAATAGAGGAACGACAGAAGCAATACTGGAACTGAGAATTATTATCCAGAAAAGGGTTACGAAGAATAAGCAAACATTTATAGCTTATGTGGACATCGAAAAAGCATTTGATAATGTGAACTGGAAGTTAATGTTTAATATGATGACAAGAGTGGGGATAAAACACGTAGACAGGAAACTACTGTACAAATTGTACAAAGATGAGTTGGCGGTTATACAAATCCAAGATAACGTAGAAGAAGCGAAAATAAACAAAGGAGTGAGGCAAGGATGCACTCTATCACCAATTATATTTAATGCATACATTCAAGAAGCAATAGAAAAGATAAAAGAGGATATCAACCTAGGGATAATAGTGAATGGTCATAAAATAAGTATGATGCGCTTCGCCGACGACATAGCGCTAATTGCTGAAACAGAGGAAGATTTACAACAACTAATCAAAACTATGGACGAAATTTTCATCAAGGATTTGTGTATGAAAATAAATGTACAAAAAATAAAAGTACTCGTCTGTGGAAGGGAAAATGTAACCAGAATACAGATAAAGCTACGAGGAAACCAGACAGTAAAACAAGTAGATGAATTTGCATACCTAGGAAGCATCATCAATAGTGATGGAAGAAATAATAGCGAAATAATAAAATGCATCTGCCAAGCGAAAATAGCATTTAACAGCAAGAAAACTCTTCTTGCATCAAGAAACATTAGCCTAAAAATAAGGAAAAATCTATTGAAGACATATGTATGGAGTATAGTCCTCTATGGGTGTGAAACCTAGACAATAACAACGGAAAATCGAAGAAGGCTAGAATCATTTGAAATGTGGTGCTACAGAAGAATGTTGAGAATAAGTTGAGTGGACAGAATAACAAATGAAGAGGTGCTAGAGAGGATATCAGAAGAAAAATTAATATGGAAAAATATAATTAGAAGACGAAACGAATGGATAGGCCATATAATTCGACACGAAGGACTACTAAAATTGATCATAGAAGGATGCATAAACGGTAAGAAGCATAGGAGAAGACCAAGATTAGAGTATATTCAACAAATAATTAAGGACCAAGGATGCAACTCATACGTAGAAATGAAAAGGAAAGCGGATAATAGAGAAGAATGGAAGATGGCTGTCTAATCTGCGGATTGAAACTACAGAGAGAGTCCATTAGAGAGTGTGTCGTTTATTCTAATTTTAGCTTGTTGATGCCAGTATAAGTTTGTTATGACTAAAGTATTTTCCGTCTATACCAATTTTTTGTAACACTTCAATCAGTTTTGCATGCCTCACTTTCATGCCCCCTCCCCTCCCCTCCCCCCCCCCGGTGGACTGTCTAGCAAAAAATCATGACCGGAGAAAAAAGGTCACAAAATCAGTACATTTTATTATTTATAAAAAATTTTTGTTTTTTAAAAACAATAAGAATTTCGTCGTAATTTATATTTTTTTTTTTTTTTTTTTTATTGAGTAAAAAGAAAATCTACAATCTATACAACAAATATGTACAATAATTAGATTAGATAAAAGAATTCAAAACAAATAACATGAATAATATGATTTTGGGGAGTTACCCAGTGGTTACACCCAGCACGTGATGTTTCATTTACTGACGATTAATAAGAGTTTTTTTTTTATTTATTTTATTTTTTATTTTTTTTTTTTTTTCAGGACAAAAGGTCCCTGCACCATTTTCTTTTTAACCTTCGTTGGGGGTTATCGGGTAGAGTTTTTGTTGATAGTTTAATAATCAAGGGGTTTGTATGTGACTGAAGTTTATTGTGGAATCTAGCATAGTACATTTTGGCAATTTGATTTAAAGTTTGTACTTTAAGATCTTTGTGAAGATTATTGTTCGTTATGTACCAGGGTGCAGAGGCAATTAGGCGGAGGCAGATGGATTGAAAGGCTTGAATTTTTTTGGTGTTGGAGGGTTTTGCGGTTCCCCACAACTGAATACCGTGTGTCCAAAGTGGTTTAAGTAGAGACTTATAAATTAATAATTTGTTATTTATGTTCATTTTAGATCGCAGGAGAGGCCTTAATAAATAAAGACGGGCGTTTATTTTTAATATGGGAATTCCAAGTTAGTTTACTATCTAATGTAAGGCCTAAGTATTTTACCTCGGAGCAAACAGGGATTGAAATATTGTTCATTGTAACTTGTGGGCATGTTTCTATTTTTAGCGTAAATGTAATGATTGAGGACTTAGATTCGTTAATTTTGATTTTCCATCGCTTTGACCATAGATGGATTATATTAAGGTGTCTTTGAATCATTTTGGAAGCTGTAGCAGGATTTTCATGAGAAGCCACGATTGCAATTTATATTTTAAAAATTTTTTATATCTATATAAAACGTTTATAACTAAAAAAAAAAAGAACCGGTTGGGCCTTGCTCAGCTGTACAGTAAGGGGTGGAGTGCACCTCGTTCATAGGATTTTATATATCATAGGACCTATGATATATAATACCATAGGTAAGGATTAGATTATAATGGATTTGTTAAATCTGAACACAATACTTTGTGTCATTGCATACGAAAAACGATTCTGAACGGAGATGATTTGTTAGTCTAGAATAGGTATATTACATGATATATTATAATATATTTAAATTCTAATATTAAATCTATATTCGCTGTTCAAACGCTTATAAAAAAAATTGTGTCTTTTCATCAAAATTTGGATTTCAATAATTTTTGAATGATAGTAAGAACAATTTCTGTAAAATCTTTTATTAGATTTTGAAGTACATATTTTGTACCAGCTAAATTTTTTTATATTTAAAAAATTTTTAAAATCGAATATTTCAAATGAATATGAATATAAGTTGCTTAAAAACCAGTATAATATTTTGAAAAAAAAAATACTTATAGAAAATGCCAATCTAAACAAGTGTTAAATATTTCCAGTTTCTACGACTTAAATACTTTTTAAATAGGTAATAACAAATATTTAAAAACATTTGAGGATAAATCGTTATTTTATGCGATTTCATAAAAAATGTAAATTTTAGACTGTCATAAAAAATGATCTTGAAAGTCTGGTAGAAATTTTTTTTATAGTTACTGAATGAGTAACTAATGGATAACCTTGTGTTATAATTTTGAACTTATATAATTGTAAATTGTATAAACACAAATAATTTTATGAATTTTTAATTACAAAATAACTTGCAAATTATCGCAATATATTTAATAAAAATTTGAACTTTATGGGCTTTGTCAAATGTATTTTTTTTAATCCTGTATTTTGAATATTGAAAACTGTCAACCCTAATTAGCAATTCGCATCCTACACTATAATATTATTATTTCTTAATTTTATTACAAAATACAATTTGTTAGTTCAACATAGTTTTGACCACGATACTGATTTAATGTTTTTGTCAAAAATGCCCTATGATAACTTAAATCATAAAAGGTTAACGGCAATTACTATTACACAATAAAAACAATGTTTATAAAATAATTGTTGATATGTTGTAAAACTTGATGAATAAGTTTATACTTAGTTATTTTTTACAATATAATATATGTATTTGTCTGTTTGAGCGTAGCGGTAACAATTTTTTGGGTTATTTACTTGTAAAAATGTCGTATACTGAATTAGGGGCGTTATGTTTTTGTTTGCTCCCTATACATTGTCCCTATATACAGCCTTGCATCTTGGATTATAAAATAAATAATAGATAATTAATTATTACAACAAATTTATTATATACAAATACTGGACTAATCATTGTACTATTGTTGGTAGGTACCTATTCAAAATTCATAACTACCACCTAGTTGGTGGGTAATATAATATTAAATACCTACCCAAATACGTTTTTTAAGAATTAATCAACAAAACTTCTGTTTTATATTCTGTATCTAAACGCTAGGAAAGATAGTATTTGCATTATTTTCAATAATCAAGACACTCATTTAAAGCGCATACCTCGTGGAAAATATGCTCTGCATTTAAAGTGTTTTATTTCACACTCGTAACTTATCTAACTATAAATCAATTATGACTGACTTAAATTATTTATAATATTCTAAAGTAATAGGTACATTTTAAAAATGTGGTTTTATGATGTTTATTAGTGGCTAACCTATTTTTTTTTTTTACACAAAGGTGGTATTAATATGTCTGTAATAGATGGGTGCTTAGTAGCTGAAGAACTGGGTTATAGGTGCACAAGAATCAAAACTGCTCTAGAAGCGAGTAACTTAGGTGTAAGAAACATTGCATTTTTATTTTTGAAATTAATTGTTATGTTTGTATTTCTATTTGCATTTAATCATAAAATATTATATTTTAGCAAAAGCCAGTTATAACAGGCGGAAACAAAGATCAACAAAAAATATCTGGGTTGATTGATGAGCCTTTGGTTGCTGTAGATTTACTTTAAATCATCATTAATACTGAGAATTATAGGCATGTGAAAAATCTGAAATATTTTCAGGCTTGTGCTGTGGCAGAACCAGGTGGTGGTTCAGACTTTAATGCTTTAAAAACAAAAGCCGTTAAAAAAGGTGATGAATACATCATAAATGGCCAGAAAATGTGGGTCACTAATGGTGGTGTAGCCAATTGGTACTTTGTGTTAGCACGAACAAGTAAAGCGTTTACTGGCTTCATTGTTGTGGCTGACACACCAGGACTTGCTCCTGGACGAAAAGTATAATTAAAATTATATTACCTGAACAAAGATTGTAATTAATTGTGTAATATCAGGAATTAAATACGGACCAAAGAGCTTCAGATACTAGGGGAATAACATTTGAAGATGTCCGTGTACCAAAAGAAAATGTTTTAACCGGTGTAGGTCAAGGATTAAAAATTACCATGTAAACATTCGGTAGAACTAGACCATCTTTTGCAGCTGGTGCTATTGGCCTTGCTCATAGGGCAATGGATGAAGCTGCCAAATATTCTTTTGAGAGAAAAGCATTTGGAGTCCCTATTGCTCATCACCAGGTAATTAAACTCAGGGGCTAAAATTGTGTGTACTACAACACACTTTGTGTAGTACGAAAAGTGAAATGTGTATTACGAAATTCAAATGTGTGTAGCAAATAATTAATGTTTTGAATTTTTGAAATATTTGGTTTTCATAATGTTCATACGGTAGTTAAAAGTGTTCGTACGTCTGTGACATAGATTTTCATTAAATTTTAATTTTATCCATTCAAATATCAATCATCACGTCTTATCAGTTAGATTTTAGTGACTTATCAATAATAGAAAAATTGAAAAGAAAAATCTGTAAACCTTTCTCTTTTAAAAATGTGGTGCACAGTTCATCATTCAGCTTTTGTCATTTACTACTAATGTGATAGAATTGTATAACATTATACAACTTTGTTCCTCAATTTCAACATACTTTCACCAGTCTGGTGTTAGGACAAAAGAACTTAAAAAAATTGCTGAAGATGAAAATGTTACAGTTAAACATCTTCCAAAATATTTTGAAATCCGCTGGACTGAATTCACATATGATTTATTAATTAGTGTAATAATAAATTGGAAAATTTTAGTCAAATTTTTTAAAAGCAAATTTATTGAAGAAAGATGCCAAAGTTGATGGTTTTTATAGAATGCTAACTAACCTAAATACTTAAAAATTATTGTGCTATATAACAGACCTCGGTTACCTTTACTCAAGATTTCAAAAACAGATCCAGTCTGATTTAAATCAATATAAAGAAGAATCTTCATAATCTGTGTACATTATTTGTTATAAACGTTTAATTAAAATATAATGTGTAGTACAAAAAATTGAAAATTTTAGGCCCTGATTAAACTAGATTGAATAGCCATTAAAATGGTTATACTTAATTTTATTATAAGTAAAATCAATTAGATAGATAAATACTAAGTAATATAAAATTTTATCATTCATTGCTCAGGCTGCTACTTTTATGTTGGCCGACATGAGTATTGGTATTGAAGCTGCTCGTCATACATACATGAAAGCAGCTTTTGAATTTGATCAAGGACAACATAATTCATACTACGCATCTATATCAAAAGCTTACGCTGCAGATGTTGCAAATAAATGTGCCACTGATACTGTACAAGTATGAATTACATAATATTAATAACACCAATATCAGTACATTAATTAATGATTTCAGATTTTTGAAGGAAATGGTTTCAATACAGAATATCCTGTTGAAAAATTGATGAGAGATGCTAAAATATATTAAATTTATGAAGGTACTGCAGGAGTTCAACAAATGATCATTTCAAGAGCCATAATTAATAATGCCATACAAAATATGTAAAAAAAAATCTAATGATTTATTGTTAAAATATACATTATATTTATTTATACATTTTAACAAGACTTAGTGTCTATACATATTATAAAATGCAATTTTGTGATATCAACATTTTAAATAAAAATATTTTTGTTATCATTAAGCAGTCTTATTATAATATTATATTAACAAAATGATGGTAGTTTAAAAGAATAATTATGATTTTTTAAACTACTCTCAGTTTTAAATTTGGTCATTAACATGATATGGCTTAAGGTATTTAAAATTTTTATTCTAACATTTGGACATAATTTGTAATTGATAATTTTTATATTTCTATGTTGCTGGAAGAAAATTAATATAAATGCTTTAAGTATTTCTTTAAGCTTAATATAAAAATAAATAAGAAATAATGGACAAATTACATATTCTAATTTGTTAGTTATGTACAACATTAATTAAATAGATCAATTTTAACAAAATCAAAATAGTATACAGAAAAACAATTATTTCAGTAAATTTACAACTGAATGTAAATTACTTTAATAAAATCTAACAATTAATTTATATATATACGTATTATATAATATGTATAAATTGTAATTTTAATGTTTCTACTCGGGTTGTAAAGAATTAAAAATCCATGCATTATTTCTTTTGATCTTGAATTCTGTTAGGTTAAAATCTGAATGTCAAACATTTCGAGAACCATATTGCATATTATTTTTAATAAGTGATGAAGTTTGAGCTATTTCTTCAACTGTAGACTTTCTCAAAATTGGTTGACGAGTTCGCCATGCGAAATTACTACGTGACATGTCCACATCACGGAATGTATTTAACATAAATATTGCTGTAACGGTTATCAGGAATCCACATATAATACCAATGATATCCTAAAATTCAAATAAAATTTTTAAAATAAATGATAATGCTTATATGCCAGAATTACGTACATTTAATTGAAGATGTTCCCATTCCTTAAATAGTATTGCTGATGCAGTTATCACAAGTGTTGTGAACATGACATAATAAACTGGTGTAACTACATTAGTGTTGAAAGTGTCCAATGCTTTGTTCAAATAATTCATTTGTATACTCACAAATATTATCAACAAAACAATAAACATGTATGTTAACCAATTTGTGAATTCACTTTGACCTGTTATTTTACATATTGTTATTGATATTATATTGATTAATAAATAATTATTAACTGTTCTAAAAGCCAAAAAATTAATTTAATAAATTAAACATTTTGAACTTGCCTGATATTGTTTCTCGTATTGCAAGTCCAAGCCCTTTGCACCACATAACAGTTAACGAACCACTGGTAGAACACATAATGACATAAACTATAACGTTTGTTGAACCATAAAGTGGACCAAAGTAGAAGAATATTGATGCGATTATAATAAGCATCATACTAGTATAGACAATGAAACCTAATGGAATGTACCATTAATTTTATAAATCATAAAATAATCAAATAAAAAATCTATATCTTACTAGGTTCTGTAAGTTTCTGTAGTAAATTTTCAAGATTGTCAATTTCTTCTTCTTTTGGAGAATGAATAACTATCACAGTTGAACCAATAATACACATAAAACAACCAATCTGAAAATATAACAACTATTTTATAAATATATTTATGTATAAACATATAATTTAATAAATCAATATTTAAGAACTTATAATTTATTTGTATTAAATATATATATTTAAAGATTAAAGAAAAGTAAATTATTCTAATACAATAATTAAACCTCAATAAATTATGTTAATAATTGTCCTCCAGTATATATTATACATTTAGCAAAAACATAAAACTAATGAATTCATCAACTTAAACTATTACAATATGATGGGCGATTGCTAATTTTCTTTCTTAAGATATGACGTATTCTTCGTATTACAATTAGAAAAAAAAAGTTTTAAATTAAAAATAGGGCATTTTATAGCAATCTACAGAAATCTAGAATTTGATTAATAATATTAAAATCATCATTAGATATTATGTCCTAACTCATATTTTTAATGACAAAACATATTTTTGGTTATATAATATTTAAAATATTTTTGTTCTATCCTAGAATTTATTATCTTACATTTTTGTTTAGTCTCAGTTTATAAATTAACATATAATTATAATTATTTATTAATAATATTCAGTTTAAAGTTAAAAATGTTGAAATATATTTTTACTTAAAAAATAGAGTATAAATTAGCACTGTGCAAAACATATTTTTCATATTATTTATTTATAAATATTTTACAGTATTTTATTCATTTTGATTATTTATACTTTAAGCCTAATGTTAAAATAGTATTTTGACATCACTAACAATGATAACATATATCATTTTTTTGAGATTTAACACATTTTATTTTATATTACATTGATCATAATTTAAAAATATATAATTAATATTCACCTTAGCCAATAAATTAAGTTGTTCATTTAAATATTTAGAAGATAATATGGCTGCAACAATTACACTGATTGCACCAAGTGGTGTGACCACTGAAGCAGGAGCAAATGCATAAGCAGCAAAATTGAAGACTTCTCCAAAAGCCACTAAAAAAAGAAATAGATTGATATTAAATTTGACTAACCATTTCCAAATTGAAGCTCCAAAGTAATAAGAAAAAATCTTACTTAGTGATAATCCAAACCACCACAGCCAATTTTTTAAGTATCCATAGCCACCATGAGCTGCTCTGCGTCCACTTCCCAAGGATATTTGAACAAGAGCTTTCTTCTTAATAATGAAACTTGCTCCTAAACAAATAAAATAATGATTATGCTTCATAATAAAATACTAATAGATTTTAACAAGCAATTAATTAATACTTAACTGAGTTGTAAAATAAAAGTATGCAATTGTATTATCATACAATATGTACATTACATTATACTCCAATTTTAATAATAAAATTATTAAAATATACACTACTGTTTTTTATTCATCAATTAAGAAGATACAAAGGTAATTAATTGTTAAAATATTTATTAATTTAGAACCAACTTTTTTAAATTATAAACCAGTTTTCCATTTCAATGAAATGGATAAAAATCTCTAGGTAACTATAAAGAAATATTTTAATTAAGTAGTAATAAATATTTTTAAAATTGGAGGAACTTGATTATATTTATTGATCTCATAAATCATAATTACAGTTCAAATTAATCTATTAAAAAATCAAAAATTAAGAAAATACATTAGTTTTAATTTATAATTAAAAATTTAATATTTGTTTAAAATAATAATTATACATAATTAATTTTTTATATACTATAAATAAAACCATCATTACAACACTGCCTATAGCAATGTCAACAACACAATCCTATTAGTTGATATATTTTATAATTACAAGGTAATTATTAAATATTTGTCAATATAATAATAGTTAGAATGTGAAATTATTGTATAATTATGTACCTAGGATCTAAACCTAATTTTAGATAGAAAAAAAAATATACAGTGTGATTCCTTTTAAAAGTAACACTAAATAATTCTGTTCAGTGACATCGGATTAATATGCGGTTTTCGGAAGGGGATAGGGAATACATAAATACACATTTCTTAATGATTTTTACATTTTTAGATCTTTCTGTGTGTGCATGCGCAATACAACTTGCATTTTTTTAAACGGCAACAGGTATTTTGAATATCAAATTCAGAGAGACCAAATTTTTTTTCAAGTTGAATTGGTCCTTTTTACCATAGCTCTAAAATGGCAACCAGTCAAAGTTTCGATTACAATAATTGAATTTTTCAACAATCATATTAGGATTATTTGAACTATTATGAAATTTTAAGTATTTTTTTTGTTTCCGTAGGTTTGCAGATATTATTAAATCATTTAAATTTAATTTTGAGGAATTAATTAACTTCAATTAGACGTAAATGTTAATTCATTTACTAAGAAAAGATTAAACAAACTGATATGATTTATTTCTCATAAATTCTTAATAGAAATGATTAAAATTATAAAAAAATTGTGTTAATTATTTTAATCATTTCTTACCTAGTAAATGAACTAACATTAATTAATTCTTCAAAATTAAGTTTAAATGATTTAATAATATCTGCAAACCTACGGAAAAAAATACTTAAAATTTCATAATAATTCAAAAAATTCTAGTATGATTGTTGAAAAATTCAACTATTTTAATCGAAACTTTGACTGGTTGCCATTTGGTCAATTTTGATTTTAGAGCTATGGTAAAAAAGACCGAATTGACTTAAAAAAATTCGGTCTATCCGAATTTGGTATTCAAAATACCTGTTATCATTTAAAAAAATGCAAGTTGTATTGCACATGCGCACACGGAAAGATCTAAAACTGTAAAAATCATCAAGAAATATGTATTTATGTATTCCCTATCCCTTCCCAAAAACCGCATATTAATCCGATGTCACTGGACAGAATTATTTAGTGTTACCTTTAAAAAGAATCACACTGTATATATATGTTGAAAACATAATTTTCTGCCATGAGATTTAATATACACTCTTCAAATTCATCACAAAAAATTAATTGATAAAGAATTTGATGAGGAAAAGACATTGCTTTATCCAACTATGATATTAGTGTATATTACACTTATGAAAAAACCGGGGAAAAAACAAAAATTGTATAAAAGTTTAAAAATACCCATCACCAAAATAAAAATAAAATAATAAGTAATGTTAATACAGTCAATTAAACAGGTTATTCATTTATCATGCAATTATTACATCAGTAATTTTATGAGTATGAAGTAAATACTTATAAATTTAATTTAAATAGCAACATAAAATATTTGTATAATAGGTATAGATACCTATTATATATGAAGTTAAAGTAACTATTATGCACTTAAATAGCAATTATTAAAATATTATACAACAGTTGATAAAATAATTTTCTCTTTATATTATAGTTCACATCAATATAAATATATAGGTACTCTTATAGTACCTAATATAAACAATCTGAACTATAATAATATTTATTCATAATATTATTTACCTAGCTAATTAGAATAATAAATAATTCCAAGCTCATTGTGAGCTGTTAACAACTAAGACTACCAAAAAAAATATAACTGGAAGGTTTGATAAAAATTGTTATTCTTTTAAACTTGAATCAATAGTTAAATATTATATAAAACAGTCCAAGTACACAGTATATATAAATAAAAAATGTACATCATTTAGATTTATGTTTATAATTATGGTAACCCCCAATAAATGAATTCTGTGTATACCACTATGTCTAATATCTAGTGTTACTCTATGCTGTAAGTCCACAAATACATCTTATTAACATCCTTAAACCATGTTTACTCTTCCTCTATTTTATTATTTTATCAAGTATTTAGTATTCAAATCAACATTATACCGCTGGCCTTGCCATAGACGAATATGATTAGCATTAGATTAAACTTCTTTAACAAAAATATAGCAGATACTTCTTTAATGATTTATACTGTTTTGATTCAATTAAATTAACAATATGCCCTCTGCATAACTATTAAAATTGATTTATAAAAAATAAAATAAAATAATATAAAATACAAACCAATAAAACCGCTAGAAAACAAAGCAAGCCCTAGACCGATATAATAATCGGTCAAATTGTATAGTCGAATTTGTTCTTCTTTGTCCATAACTGGTAAAAATTAAGTTCTTTATTGTTCAGTAAACGATGAGACGCGGGTCACTACTTATAATACGTGAGAGCCATAAATATTAAATTTGTTATAAAATCGCACTGTTGCTATTTTCAGCCATTGGTGAATAAATACTACTGAAAAGTTTGTGTTGTGGGGTTTTACAGTGACATAACTCGAATCTCAATGACTACGGACTAGGAAATGACAAAGTCGAAACACGAAACTAACGCGATCGATGCGTAGTTTTTTGTATAGATAACATGCCATTCACTGAAAATGAAAATTTTTAGATAAGACTAAATAAAATCACATTCTTTGATTAGAGATAATCTAAGGCTGTGGTAATTACCATACTTCGTACAATCATACACACAATCATGAACACTAGAGTACTCTAGTGTTCATGCATCATGCGTATAACCAAGCATTATTCTTGAATTTTTAAGTATTTGTTCTGTGGTATGTCAGTTTGTCATAGAATATTAGAAATATGCATAATAGTACTTTATTGTTGGAGTCGTAATTATTATTATTACTAATATTACTTATCTTTAAGTGCGTTTTGGTGAGTTTATTTGTAGTAAACAGTTTGTTCCATTTTAGCTGTTGTTTTCTACTTTATACTTTAGAATTCGCCAAAACACCCAAAACGATATAAATTATTTGGTGGAAAATGTTTCTGATATGATAAGCTAATGAATCGCAGAGCAAATGTCCACATAAAAAATACCCCAAAAAAAAAAAAAAATAAATAATATATAATCAATGATATAATATTATAACCCGTTTTTTTCATTTAATTTTTCATATTCATAACAGGTACCCAAATATTTATTAATTCATAATTCATGTTAATATAATGGAGTATGCAAGATTGATATTAATTATTATGTTAAATAACACTGTATCGAATAAAAAACTCCTACAGACATTTTTGACATTGAATTGTCATTAAATATAAGATTGTTATTGACACCGCGCATAAATGCCACAAAATGATAAGACGTGTTATTTAAATTTTAAATAGAAGTAAATAAATTTAAATACTTTAAATAATTCTAATTGCTCATATGAATCTATATATCACTGAACGTGAATGTTAATGAGTAACCAACACACGTTTAGTAAAATGGGCAACCAGCTAGGTTGCTATGAACTATGAAGACGTATAAAGTGCATTCATGCAGCACTAAGTTGCACTAAACAATCTGGCTAAGACGTTGTTTACTGAATGAGTAAATTGTTTACTACAAATAAACGCTCCAAAACCCGCTTTATAAATCAATCATTTATTATTTATTGCTCTGTGCCCTATAGTTTGAGTACACCACGATTAAAGATGTATCCATAATCCATGTATCGTATATTATATTAATCGTAGAGTGCACTATAGGTAATAGCCAATAGGTATATTATTCTATTCTGTGGTATATGTAGCAGTTTTATTATAACTCATAACTGCTGTCGGCATTATTGCTGCATAGATACATAGTATATTATATAGTAACAATAATACTTATATAGATAATTAATTCTTTGTCAATGCCAATTCACATTTCACAATACTTTTCAGTCGGTCGTTTTACGTTTTACGTGCAGTCGAAAGCACTCGTATTATTTCTATTTGTGTAATTTAATCTGCTTGACTATATTGTTTTTGCAAATTTTGCGAGGTATACTAATTAACAATTTATAATCATCAGCAGGACTTGGGACTTAATGTGCTTAAAATCTTAAAAATATGCGCTTTAATATGCATTTATTTTAATTAAAAAATAAATACTTATTCAAATTTAATTTTTAAAAAAACCTATCTTGTACATATTACTAAAAATTTATTCTTTAAAAATACTATATTACTAAAAAAAAAATGTCAAACTGTTGAATGGAAGGTCTTTGGATTTTTCAACACTCAGCATCTTCTATATCTAGCAATTAAAATTTGTATGCATTAAAAAAAAAATCATTTTATAATTCTAATTATGTACTTACTTGCGTTGATTATCGCTGACAAAGTCATGTAGATAAAATTAATTAATTTACTTATTAATTTACATATTAAAAATATGATTTAAGAGTAAATAATCAAAAATTATTTTAAAATATGCAATAAAAATCAATAAATCTTAAAAATATGCATTTGTAGAAAAAAATTCCAAAATATGCACAGAAAACTTTTAAACTTTAACTCCATACACCACCACACAAATTTGTACCGGATCAGATTTATTCTATTTACTTCCCGAACAAATATACAAATGCATAAAGTCCCGAACCCTGATCATCAGTAAAAGGTCTCACAATAATATTTTAAATTACTTTTCTTCGACATAGACACAAAATTGTAAAAGACAAAAACAATTTCACGACCAAAAGGTAGTTTCTTTCCAACTTCCCAAGCAAAAATGATCAAAGTAGTAAATATGATCATAATATTATGACTTGGGTGTGTGTGTGTGTGTGTGTGTGTGCAGTGTGTGTAGGTATAGTGTTTATACAAACTATTAATATAATTTCCAAGTCAAAATTCTAAAATATAAAAATGTTAAAAAAAAAACTGTGTTTCATGTAAAAGTTGATTTACCTATTATATCATGCATGTTCTACATAAAAAAAACATATTATAATATTGAACAATAGGGACAAAAAAAAAAAAATAGTGCAGTACCTATACTATTGCAGGATATACTAGATACTATAGTACCATAGATTATAGTACATGATCTAGTACATATCGAGCATGAACTACACATATAAACTACACTACGTCACTACAAAGTAGACAGATTATGTGAATTATATTATTTCTAAACTATTTATTAATTATATTGTTATATTCATATAATCATATAAACTGTGGTAGAGACTAGCCTACTAGCGGCACTAGCGTAATTTGCGCGAGTGATCTAGCGTCTAGACCAGTGGTTCTTCGCGATACGTATGTCGGCAGCTTTCCAGTATTGAACCCAATGGCCCCAATGTTCAAAAATATGCGTCTCAAATGCAACACCAACCATAACATTAAATAAATAAAAATAAAATTTTAAGAATATTAAAAATAAAATAATTTATTTTACATTTTAATGAAAAATGAATTAGTATAATAAAAATAATTATAAATGTGTAAGTTTTGTTATGTCTACTTAATATGTAATTTGTAATATAAAATAATTATTATAATTTTGGTTATGAAAAAATGAGATGTAAAAAGCTATTCCAAAAAAAAAAAAATTGGTAAGAGGGTCTCCGATTTCTAAAAAACGGTTAAGAACCGCTGGTCTAGAGGTCATATCATAGACCAGTGATCTCAAACTCAAATTACCTACGGGCCATATAGTTATTCAAAAAAAATTCGCGGGCCAAATTTTAAGGGTCATTTTTATACTTGTATACTAAAAACTGAAGACAAATTGAAGGCAAAGATACATACAAAATACATTTATTTAAATGTGACTTAATATATTATGAAATTACTTTTATTATAATTACTATTACCAAAAATATTTTTAAAAATATAAACAAAGTAGTTCTTTATATTTGACTTATTATTATTACAAAATTATCATTGAAAAAAATATGATGAACATTAACTTTTAAAAAAAAATATTATAAATAAAATTTAAAAATAGTTTGAATATTTGATAATTTTTATTTTTGAGCTGCACTTGAAATTTGACATCTTTTCTTTTGCGCAAGAATTTCTTGATGCCAAATGTAAAACAGATTTTTTTTGAACATAAGGATTCTTGGTGGATTATACAATGAAGACTTTTCAATTCTACGACAAAAGTCATAGCTTTTTTTAAAATTAAGCTTGAATAGCAACTAGTTACACCGAAGTACAAATTATATTTATCTTTGTAGATAAGATTTGATTTTAAATATTTTATCGAGTATAATGGGATTTCTGAACAAGTAAAAATAAAACATGAACGTTGAATAATATATTATGTATTTATGATGCGTAAAAAAAAAATCGACAATTTTAAAAATTTTTTTATATTTTTGTTCAAAATGTATTTTTATTGCGGGCCACATAGAAAGGGTACGCGGGCCACAACTGGTCTAGACGGTTTAGGGTATTCTAGTGTTTACCATAGACATAAAAGTCAATAGAATTCTTTTTTGTCATGGTGTTTGCGCTGTTTATGGACCACGGCTACCCCCGAACAATAACAAATAATGATATCATTATCACACAAATTAAAGTTGATAAAATAATAAATATTACAAATGTATTGTTAAATAAATGTTTAAGAATATAACCCAATAACTAACCTACGATGTATTTTTTTGAGTTGGTCCTAATGTCCTCTACCGTACAATTTAAAAGTTACAGTGACTGACGACTGTGCCATTCTTGTGATGAGAATGTTAATTTAGACATGTGTAATGTATACTATATAGTTCAAAGCTTTTCAGGTCAATGATTCTTTGAAAAAATATTCTAGTCCATTATAGAGTGATATTTAAAAGTATAATATATTAATAATGAATTATACAAACAGACTGATTTGGTTCCTACAGGTAAAATTAATAGTAGTACTAATAGAGCAAATTTTGTTAAAACTTTAAATATTTTCAAGATTAATTGAAAACAATTCATACATATTTGTAAATTAACTTTTTGTTTTATTTATGAGCATATTCTTATACTCAATTTGAGTTATAAAACGATCATTCAAATTATAAACTAATACTAAATGGTTCACAGGAATAAATTGTATGGTGACATGACATACAATAATAATTAATAGTTATTATATAGATTTCAGATTTACATTTTAGCATTTTCCATGATTGGCAACGTGTAACCGAACTTAAAGAATTTTGTGAATTAACTTTAGATACCATTAAACCATCTGCCGTGTTAGCTAGTGGTATGTTTTTTCAATCTTACATATTATATAGTTGAATCAAAAGTTTATTTAATTTTATTAAAATATTTAATGTAATATATAAACAGTAATATTTATATATTATTAGATTTTTATTTATGATAACATAACATATTTTAAAATTGTCTTCTTTGCCACTAAATTATGTACCTAAATACTTGATTAGTGATTACTAATTAGTAGTACTTTATCTTGCAGTTTTATTTTTCATATACCTAGAGAAAAAAATATATGTAATGTAAACTGGATATTAAATGTATGACATTTAAATTATTTGACAATCAGAATTACAAATGTATTTAGAAAAGCATTATTTAAGATGTTCCTATAAAAAAATTCAAATTATCAATGTCTGCTCTAATAACAACATAGCCTTGATATACAAATAAAAATCAATCTTGATGACTACCTACCTATATTATATTATTAAATAAATGTTTATTATTTATATTTATTTTATTATTATTATTATATATAATTATGTAGTTTCTATTTTTTATAGTTTTATGTTATTTTTTTTTAAAATATTTAAAAGTAGTTACTATGTTATCTTATTCAGTTGCGTAGGCAGAGTTGGCAAATGAGTGATTACCCCCAAAATGTATTTATGTATGAATAAATTAGATCCTCCACAAAAAAAAAATAAAAATATTTTTATGGCTAGGCCACTAATCTTATTTATATTATTTACAAAGATTAACACAATTTTGGTGTTAAAGGAGATTTAACGGATGCTAAAACAAGAGATGGCATTGGTTCAACACAATATGAAGGAGAATGGTTAGCATACCATGATGTATTAATATCTGGAAAAGTATCTGAAAAAACAATATGGTTAGATGTTCGTGGAAATCATGGTGAGATTATAAAATTATACTTTTTTACAAATTATTTTAAAATGTTTAAATTAATTTATATTTCAGATAATTTCGACGTGAAAAATTTAGATTCTCCTAACAATTATTATCGAAAATATTCTGAACAAGGCAAATCAAATCCGCGATCATATAAATATAAAGTTACAAATCAAGTCGGAATGAGTCTAAATTTTATTGCTGTCGATGCTTGCTTAGATCCAGGACCCAAAAGACCATTTAATTTTATTGGAAATCTAGATGAAGATGAAATACATCTATTGCACTTTTTAGCAAATAGTACTGATGATCCTATTGTGTGGTTTGGGCACTATCCAACTTCATGCATATATACTGCAGGAAGCAAATCGGTAAAAACAAGTTGATTTATTATTTTTACAGTGTATGTAGTTTTAGTGCAAATTTAATATTTATTTTATACTAATGGGGCTCAGAGCATACCATGTTTTGAGTTTTAATTGTATTTTAAATTGTACTAGTACAAAACATTAAAGCAAACATTTTATGTCTATGTAGATATTTATATTGGAATATCATAATGGGTCATCCTGTATAATTATGATGCCATAAGTAAACCTAAATAACTCATAATCTTAAATAACTCAAATTATATATTACAATATTAATTTAACTAAATAATTCATATTTTTAAAAACTCAAATATGTCATTTTCCCAATTCAAACTTTAAATTATGTTACTTTTTTTTTTTTTTTTTGTATTTGAGTTAGCAAACATAAATTATAATTGGTGAAAAAAAATTCTGCCCAAAATCCTGTGTCTGAATTGTATGTATTTAATATATATGTTTGCCCCTTTTTTTGTTTTACTTATGCCCTTCTCTTACACCAGACCTTGTTTATTATATAACAATTTCATTATTTTAGATTAGGTCAATTATTGGTGAAAATCCTATGTCTATTGCATACTTATGTGGCCATTTGCATACATTGGGTGGTTTAGTGCCTCAAATGTATACAACACAAAGTGAAGGATTTGCTGAGTTAGAACTAGCTGACTGGAAAGATGAAAGAATGTTTGTTAAATCTAGATAAATCATAGAATTAATTATTTATTTTAAAATTATATTTTTCATGTAGCTTTAGATTATTAGCATTTGATCAAGGTTCATTTACATTTATTGATGTACGACATGGTCAATGGCCTATTATACTAATCACTAATCCAAAAATACCATGGCTTACATTACAAAATATGGAAACTGAAGAAGATAAAATAAAAAATTCTAAATTTATAAGGTTATTAAATACTTAAAATTATTTTATTTTTGTTATAGTTACATTAAACTAGCATGAATAACTAAAGGTTTTTGAAATTTTAGAATATTAGCCTTTTCTGTTGATCCTATCAAACATGTTTTAGTTCAAATTAATAAAGAATATAAATGGAGAAATTGTAGAAATGTTGAAGGAAGTCCTCTGTTCATCATTGAATGGGATTCCAATGACTATTCAAATGGGTTTCATGTTATAAATGTAAGTAATTCAAAATTGAATGTTTAATTTAATAAATACTACTATACTATATAGACATTTATAAATAATATTATTACATAAATATTTAAGTACACTTAATAAGTATAAAAAAAAAAGTTTTTTTTTTGATATATAATATTAAATGAACTTTTTTATGGTGTATAATTATCAGTTTTGGGAAGAAATACTTTTAAAAATGAAGCATAGAGCAACTGCTCTATTCTAGCTTTCTTATTAAAAAAAGAAAAAAATATGTTTTTATTAATTTAATTATTGTTTGGAAAATTGAGCTATAAATAGGGTTTTCATACGTCCGGATATTATCCGGACAGTCTAGATTTCAAACATCTGTCCAGATAGGCATCCGGATTTTACTAAGATAATCGTTTAACATGGTTAAAATCAGGCAACTGATTTTTGTGTTCACTCTGTATAAATGTATATTAGAAAATTTCTATTTTTGTTCATATTTTTAAATATATTTAAAAGACGATGAAGAATATGGTGAGCTAGGACCCAGCACATACTGAATAATAAACTGATAAAAATCATCTAAAAATATCATTTTTATACATCATATTTTCATTTTTTTAACATATTTAACCTAATAACTCTTATGTAGACATTTAATTCATAGATCTAAGTAAAGTTGTATTAATAAAATAACAATGTTGTTTATTTTAAAATTTACCCCTCCCCCTTTTCCCGTGAAACGGAACTGATGTCTGGATTTGGTCTAAAAACATTATGGTAACCCTAGCTATAAAATATGAATGTAAATCTAGAATAGAAATTTTCATATTCAATTATTATTTATTATTTACTAATGCTTTTTAAAATACTATTCTCCATAATTGTATGCAGGTTAGAGTGGAAGATATTCAAGGGAGAATACACGAAGTAAGTCAACCTTTTTCGTTAGACAATTCTAAACCTACTTTTAAAATGTTTTCACAATGGCCATTGAATGTTTATTTCCCTGACTTGGTAAGTATATATATATTTTATTCTTATTATTGTATTTTAAATTGGTCATATTAGAGTAGATATACATTTTGGTAATCATGAAAATCATTGTCAATATTTTTTTTTTATAAATCATGATACTTCATTTTATTGGTTGTACAATCCATATAAAGTCAAATATTAGAATATTTAAAACAGATTTTCAATTTTTAATTTTTTCCTATATTTATTTTATAATTGGTAAATAATTAAAATATGTCAATGTCAACTTCAATTTATTTATGTGAATTATACAATAAAAACTTTTCATGGAGAAATGTTTACTACAATTTTAATAAATTATATTTTACAATATAACTACCTGAATGTAATCAAGTTATAGAGTCTTACTATTTTTTATTTTTGTAGATTTTTAATTATTTCAACAGGGAAAAACTGCTATTTACGATTCTACATTAGTGGTTCCCAATTTTTTTTATCTAGTAGTAAATAAAAAATGTTAACACAAATCATTGAGTATAAAAAAATAATACTTTCATTTCCTGATGCTTTTGTAATATAGTCAGTACAATAAATTATATCATGATGTATTTGGTTGATTTTAAATCAATTTTAATTTATATACTATACTTACCATACTAATGTTACAGTTTATTTAATAATACATAATAATCTATGTATTCATTTGTCTGTCAATAAATCACATATTTTGAAAAATTTGTGCGATTTGTGAGATACATAGGTACACCATAATGCTTTTTAGTTATTACTAGTAACACATCCAGATCTTCCAAGTCCATGGCCCATCTAAGAACTGCATTCATTTTATGAATAAAAAAATAATCATTACAATGAAGTAATAACTAATAATAACAACCTAAGTAAATTAATAATCATTTAAATTACAAACAGTTAATTTTTACATTTGTTTGTACCTGTTTTACAACTGTTACATAGGTACCATTTTTCATATTTTGTTGCTACAGATTGTTCAAAATCAATGTTCATGGTATTTGCTTGTATTAATAAAATTTCTTGAAAAATAAGAAATTATTTTTCAATTATTTGTTTTCTTATTATTTACAAATATTTATACTGCACAATAAAAGAAAACTTAAAAAAAGCATACCTTGCACTAAAATTAGGTTTTAATTATAGTATAATAGTTTAATAGTGGCATGGTGTGTGAGAACGGTTTATTGCAATCACTCTCAGTAACTGTAAAAGAAATAGCCTTGGCCGGGCATAGTTTTTAATAGAATACTACTATACATTATTTAGAGTCTAGCCATGTTTGATTAGCCTTAAGATACCTGTAATAAAAGACATGAAAGACAAAAAAAAAAAAAAACCAATAAAAAATAGCTTTAATAAATTTTATCAGATTTAACACTGAAGTTGTAATCAAAAAGTGAAAAAATTCATACATTTAATTTAACCCAATATTGTTTCAATCCTTTAAAATTATATTTTAAAAAAATGAATACATTCCTTCGAAATTTAAAATGAGTCAGCTTGGCAATTTTGGCTGCACGTTGAATCACCTAATTTTGAATGGAACCATCTTGCCCAGGCCCCGGAGTCAACGTTTATTTAAATTCCTTCTTATTACATCTTTAAAATATTAGAGGAATCACTATGATAAATTGCATGTTCATATGTCTTGTCGTTTCTCAGTGAGTCTTAACATCATAAAATTAAACTACCGACCAAATTTCATTCGCATAGCTCAGTGGTTCTGGCTAGGCATATTTTTTCTCGTATTTCACTTTTTAACATCTTTTATTTCTTTATTCCCCTTTGAGATATTTATTATCTTGTTTAAAAAATGATGTCCATTTTCATCTTTCCAAAATAAGATAGGATATTGATAACTTCTTATGATAGATGTGTGTTCGGATACACGCTTCTGATGTAAAAAAAATATCTTGGTTTTATAAATTTTCATAAAATTTGACTTGTAGCATTGTGAATTTTGCGTTCTAAGTCAAATTTTTAAAAAAAATTTATTTATGTATAATAATGTGTATTACGTATTAGTTTATCAAAACTTATCGAAAAACACAAATTACCTACTTTAATTGATAATAATTAAAATCAACATAAAATATTTCCTAAGTAAATTTAAGCTAAATAATAAAATCTATTTATAGAACATTTGTCGCGTTAATATGACAACTGATATTTAAAATATTTCATGTGATTGGCTGGTTTTTATATAAGGTCTATTAAACAATCCGGTAGACTTTTTAAAAAAATTATGCTGTTAGAATATTGTTCTGATATGAACACAACAGAAATAAAAAAAAGCCAAATTGATTCATCTGTTCTCAAGTGATACTGTTACATACAAGAGACAGTTTATTTTAATTTTTAATATTTATTTAAATATTACAAAAGTAATATTGAATGAATTTTGTGAATAAATTATGTTGAAGAATTTTAATATTCTATAAATGCATGATTTTTATATGGTGACTTTAAATACTGATTTTATGCAGTTTAGTTTTTTTTTTAATAAAAGTAAAGCATTCCTGAATTCTGACAATACTGTTCTTAGACTTTAGAAAAATATTATAAAGGATATGCTGAATTATTTTTAAAAAAAAGGGTACTCTTCTCTCTCAAATTATTATTAATGTGTTGGTAATAAAATATATTTTATTTAGTAAATAAAATTTTTTATATGAATATTTTACTTAAGAAATTCCTTATTTGTAATTTCAATTTGAGTAATAAATTCTGATATGACCAAATTGATGATTAATTGGTAATTTAATTATTAAAATAAGATATTTTTGCAGTTATTATTGATGTTTGTGATTGCATCTTTGGCTAACCTGTTGCCGCTTATAGTTTATCGATTTGTTAGCAAATGTACAAAATGTAAGTTTTTTTTTGTCTAAAACTAATGCTTTGCTAAGCAAATCTAATATTATTTAATATTTTAGTTTCTTTATTATTAAATTATTTTTAGTACTTTTGAACATTATTCTAATTGTATGATATAATGTTCTAATACTCCCCCCCCCAAAAAAAAAGTATTAAATCAATGCATACTAATAAATAGGGCACGGATGTTGTAGTAGTAAAAATATAGTCAAATTTATTGCATTATTGCATTTACCAAAAACTGGGCTTACATTTTTAATCCAATTTTGTTATTAATTATAATAAATGTGATCATATATTTATGAATTATATTCTTTTCAATGTATTTACAAACAAATTATTTTTATTTTCTTACAGATAGAATCAACTATAATGCAAAGTTATCACTGATCAGCAGGTATTCAAGAAAAATGATTTTATTGTCAAGTGTGAATCGTTTATTTTATCCTTTGTTATTATTTTATATTTATTTATGTATAGGTAATCATTTAATTACTTATTATTTTGAATAAGTTTTTCATTTTAACTATTTTTTTTTAGGTCCTTGGGCTGTTGGAGAAATTGTAACCGATCTCATTGGCTGGGTTTTTCCCTGGGGAATTTATGTCAAAGGAAAACTTATAAAAGATTCATATATATATGTATATGGATTTGGACAAGTATGTAGATTAAAATTATCTATAAAGTCGATTTAACTGCATGTTTTTCTTTATTCCTTTTTTTTTTTTAATTTTATATGATTATAAGGCTGTGTCTACATTACCGGGTGCTCGGATTGATAATAGAGCACTGGGCAGGCTTGAACTACCTATAATAATACTGTTCAGGGATTCATAATTAATTCAAATATATGTATAATAATAATTCTTTTATTTAAAAAAGTTCAACTTTCCTACTTTTACATATTCTTAATAGCATCCATGTAACACATACGATTGTGAAGTAGGAATTGAATTTTTTTTTTTTATTTTAACTTTTTTTTTTTTTAATTATTCAATTATTTATTAAATGGAATTTAAAAATGAAAATTGGGATACTTTCAATTCATTTGAAAAATTTAAACATAGTCTAATGAGTTTTAAAGAAAAAAATTGTGTAAACTATTTTAATAAACACAAGGTATTTTAGAATTATTTAACAAATGCAATAATTTTTGTTTTAATTTTTTATTTTTTAAACATATATTATAGTACTTAACAAAATTGTATTTAAATATTATTTTTACTTTTGCAACTCAAATTTAAAAATCTAAAATGTTATTTTACCATTAGAAAAAAGAAAATCTAAATACCCTTTTTGTTAACTGGATTTTCAGAAAAATTATAGTATTTATTGCTGGGTATTGTATGTATAAATAAGCAGACAATTATGTGTTTGAAACTAATTTATTATATTTATTTATTTTATAAAATCATACCAAACTATATTTAAACATGATATAATATTAGATGTCGTTTACCCATACAGGCCATCACCATACATTATAACAAGGAATTGAAACATTTTTTATCTATATAAAACAAAACAGGTTTAAATAAAGTCTCTACATACTACCTTGAATATAAAATTATAATAAACAAAAATATCTTTATTAACATTCATAATATAATTTAAGAACATTAAAAATACCTATTTCTATAATTTTTAATCAGTGTTTTAGGTTTCAAAAATATTGTAAAAATATTTTATTTATATATATATTATATATTATAAGTGGTTTATGTCCGCCCGGTTCTCTATTATCAATCCGGGTGCCCAGTGCTCTATTATCAATCCAAGCACCCGGTAATTTAGACATAGCGATATTATAATTGTTAAAAACATTTAGGAGGGGGAGGCCACATATAATGAAAATATAAATCAAACTTATTAACAAACTATTGTATTATTAAATAATATTTTTAACGCACATATTATAATAATAATAAGCATCTATGGTTAAAGAAGGACATTATGGTAAACTTATTATTGTTATTGTTTTAGATTATAACTTTTCAATTTCCTCTCAATTGTGTTCTTAGTCATCGACTTGATAAAAGGTAAAATAGTCTCTTCTTAATTTCATTAGTGGAAAGTGGTAAAATGATAATAATAATTTACTTTTGATTTTAGAATGCAAATGTTGCCAAATATCCAGTACACATATGTTACTTCACCATATATTTATATAGACCTATTATTCTTTTTTCTGATTATATGGCAAATTATATGTTGTATATGGTTTTGGGGAGCATATGGTTGGATAGCCACTATATTTGGTCCATTAAAAACTTGGTCAATTTTTATCGCTCTTTGGCTTTGGAATGAAACAAGAAAAATATCTATTAATGAGATACGATATGCAACAGGTAATGGAAGATATCATGTAACTTCTGAATAATAGTCTGTTTTAGTGTGTGTTTACTGTTTTGTTTTATTGTATGCATGGTTAGTTAAATATTAAAGTATTGAAATGCTAATATAAATTTTTTGTATATGTTTATTGAAAACAGAAGCACTGGAGAAATTAAACAAAAATTAAATACTCTACAAACCTTCATTTTTTCATTTTTATCTAAAACAGAAAAACAGGAAGAATGTTTATTATATTGATGTTATGTGAACATTTTTTAATTTTATCTATATTGACTATAATAATTAATTTCTTAGCAATTATATTTTGTCATCCAATTTCACTAACATATTTATGTTATAATATTAAAGCTAAGTAGGAAAATCAATTGATGTTAAAAATATTCTATCAATATAATTTCCTTTCGATTTTATATCCCTGTAATATTAGGTAAATGAAACATTATTGGCATATTTCTTGTTACCTGGAAATGATATATAATACTGAGTTTCTAAATTAGTAGCGTAGGTACTAGCTGGAACAACAGGGCAGTTGCATGTTTTTAGGGATTACATATTATATGAATGAGAGACTGATGATTTCCATTTATTTAGTTTACAGATTATGGTTAAAACACAATTAGTATAACTCTGCATATAAAGCCAGCCTAATAGCTATTTAGTTGTTCATATTAATGTAATTTACTGTGATTCATATGCATAAGCACGAACATTGAATTTTGATACCCCAATTGATTTTTTTGTAAATAAAGGATAAGATAAAAATATTAATTTGTGTGTTATTATGATAAAAATTTTCCTAATATTTAATCATCATAAATATTTTGTAAATGAAATAAAAAAAAGTTATAGATAAAAATAAAACATACAAATATATTATATTATATTTTATGAAGTACAAAATGTGCAATGTGAAGAAATAAAATTAGCTAATTAGATATTCTCCTAAAAATCAAATGAATACAATCACAGCATTATTAAAGTGGCAAAAAGTCCAATTACCATTAAGGGTGAAAATTAATTTGGTCTAAGGGCGCTTTAATGTAGAACACCATTGCAAAAAACACTAAGAATTTAAATGGTAGGTACAAAAAAAAAAATTTAATTTAAAAGTAATACTGGCATTTTGATATTAAAATTTGTTGCGCAGAAAAACTATTATAAATTATTATACTTCTTACTCATTGTCAATTAATGAAACATGTAGTAGTCACATTGTTGGAACTAAAATTATTTTTATTACATTGAATTAAAATAATTGAGGATGTGAATTATGGATTGAAAATTGTAAATTCATGTTAATAAATTTATTTAAAACTATAAATTTTTGTTGTAGATTATAATTTACTCCATGATGAAATTTATAGTAAGTATGGTTTAATTAAAATAAGTTGTAACGGACACATTTATTGATTTATTGTTATTATCCTAAGATTTAAATTTAATTGAATATGGAATTTAAAAACAGTGAGCATAGCTTTTAAAATCAGTTGAAAAATAGTTATAACACTAATGTCATGACATTTTAAAAGTGTGCCGCAAATATTCGAATTTTTATTTTAAAAAAAAAACATAATTTAATTTTTTTAAACTTAAAAACTGTGTGGCTTACTCACGTAATGTTTTCCGATCCTAAGCCCCTAAGATACTAATTTTAGGAAAATATACTTATTGCTTATTTTAATTAACGCTTATAATAAGTAATAATAGAGTGGTATGACTGATAAAAGATTGGGAACTTGGGAAGTTTGTCTATACTATAGACTCTACAGGGCAGAGGCTTGTGGCAAACTGGTTTGATTGAAAAGTACCGTTTGTAATTACATATTAATATTTTGATCCATGTCTTACATGGCTTCTACTTTTACACCGAATATAAATAAAATACCTGTTATTATATTATAAATTTAAATTTCACTACAATTCTTATACAAAACATTAAAACTTGAAGATACTAATTAATTAAGTGGTTTATTAGCTACAAATACGAGTTACGAAAATGTGCGGATGACCGACGAGCGCACAATGGTCATTTCTCGTTGGTGGTGGGTAAACTGTTTTGCTCCAAATATAAAATTTAAAACTCGTATTTTTATACTAAAACATTGTAGGTATGCACAACTAAATTCACTATACAACACAGTATCGCACGCGCTAAAAGTCAATGAAAGACAGGGAAATTTTAAAAGGTGCAGGTTAGTTGTTTTTTTCCAAAACGTATAGCACCTGTCACGTCAGTGGCGATGCGCTTGTGATAGACCATAATGTTGAGGTCCACTGGTTTTTAGAAAATTCGACACACGGCGCGCGGAGGTCATCCGCACGTTTTCGTGACCCCTACTTGTTTTTTTGTATATTGTGATTAATTTAAAAACTTTTATTTTTTAAAAGTGATATTTCATTCATAAATATTTTTTTTTATTAGATTCATTAACCAGAAGTTATTACAAAACTATAAACAGACAACTGTAGATTGTAGTGTATACTATGTGTACAGTATCATATACATTGATATTGTATTGATGATCTTTTTTTAACCCAAGAAAAATGTTTTTACCTATCTCAGACATTCTAGGTGCAATAAACAAATTTTTATGAATGTGAACAATGTTAGGATAGCAGAACATATATGTCAAGGTAAAAAGTGTGAACTATAAAGTAATACTAAATATCTATTTATTTGAATCATGTGCTTGGGCCTGAAATTTTAATACAATAAGTAAAAGTATATACTTGGTACATTGCTAGTTTTTTGTAAAATAGGTCCCAACTTCTAAAGTACACCATAGTTAGAAATTGTATATAAGTAGGTACTTAGCAGGATGAAACAATTACCTATATTAAAACACAAAAACAAAATATTAAACTGAACAAGTGATAACTAGTCAAATAGAAGATATTTGATCACAATAATGAACAAAACAAATTAAAATTGCATTATTTATTACAATTTATACAAATGATTGAGTCAAGATGAAACACAAATTGGAACTTTTGAATTTTGACTCAAAAGTCAAAATTAATTACTGTGGTATACCTATTAGTTAAGGGTAGTTTTATTTATTGACAAATGTATGATATTGTAACCATAGATAATAAAAAAAATTAACTGTGGATTAATGATTTAACTGCACCAATTCTATTTAAAATGTGAAATGTTATTTGAGGACTTGTGGTTAAATTATTTGGTATTATTTTAGTGTAATTCATGAAGAAAAAAAAATGTATTCTAAGTACCTATAAAATAATTAATTTTAAATAATTTAAAAAGTAAATTGATTGAAAAAAATATTTTTTATCAAATTATGTATTTTATTAAATACTTGTTATCTGGCCTTCCGTCTAGTGTTTTCACAATTATAAATTGAAATTGTTTTATTTTTCAGCTGTAAACTTTATAACCTAAAAGTATAGGCAGTGTTTGGAAGGAATGAGTTCCAAAAGGAACGGATTCCTGGAACGAGTTCTTTTTTTCTAGGAAAAATTACAAAATATTGTTCGTTCCTTTTATAATTCGTTCCAATTTACACAGATATGTAAATAATATAAATTAAAATATTTTTTTTCTTAGTGTGAATATTCAATATTGCCAATATTTATTTTTTGTGATCGTTAATTGTTATCGAACTTAATCGTTTAAGTTAGTCTTTAGTCATTAGGTACTAGGTAAAGCACCAAAGTATATCTATGAATAAAAAAAAATGTATGATTACAAATTTTTATTTTATTTGAAACCAAAAAGGAACTCGTTGATTTTTTAAAGGAACGACCAAGGAACGAATTCCTTTTTTTTTAAGGAACAAGGAACGGAATGAATTCCTTTTTTATTAAAAAGAACGAGGAACGGAATGAATTCCTTTTTATAAGGAACTTGCCAAACACTGAGTATAGGTACAAGACTTGCTTCATAATTTATTCATATAATGTCAAAAATCAGTAAGGTATGAACTATGTACTTTATACAAATTGCTAATTGGTATTGATCTCTAGGAATATAGATATCTACGAACAATTTAAAAAGTCCATGAAATAGAGGTAGGTAATCTTAAATCTATGACAAATCGCCACTCTTATGATATTTCTTTATTATTACTTAGTTAATTTCAGTAATAATTGATATTTATCAAGGTTCACTTGTAATAAGAATAACTAATTCAAGTTAAGACCTCGCCGGAACCGTGGGACGTGGAGATGAGATTCGATTTAGGCGCACAACTTTAAAAGTTGTGAACTTACTGCTTGTTTCTAACTGTTACATTGTAAGTTTTTCATTTATTTTGTAATTATATGTGCATATACTATATACTACCTATATATGTATATACATATGTATATGTATATTTATATATATATATGTATATAGTATAGTATAACATAATATTTTTCATATTTCGATTTCGAATTACTAACGAGTCTTGTATAACTACTGATTACAAAATAAGAGTTTTTAACTAAAAATGTTATTTAATTTGCAGTGGTACCTTTTAATTAATGTATATCAGGTTATAAGAATTCTTAATTCTCAATAAAATAATACGAATTAGGTCTGAGTACCACATAAACATAAAATTAATCATTTGATTGAAAAAAAATATATATATACCTATATATATCAACAGTTGCATACCTAACACAATAAAATTCTACATTTAATCTATTAATATAGGATTTTTTGCGCTTGGAAAAATTCCTGAAATATAAGTAGATACTTCAAAACTATCACTACCGAATTTTATACCTATAGAGTCGATGCACGAAACAAAAAAAAAAGGGAAATCTATTATAGTAATGCTATTCGCTCAGAATTCTGAAAAATTGTTAAACCCAACAACGACATTTTTCTGAATCGGAGAGAATAATACATTGACGTCCGTCGCAGTGTTAAAGTCAGGGGAGCTGCTAACCGGCCCTCCCATTGAAATATCAAATCGAACATTTAACTAGGTAATAGGAAAAATCATAAGAATATGGTCTGTCATCTGTGGTATACATAGGCCAATTATTAAGATGTATAATATGTTATATTATAGTCATAGCCTAACTATGAATTGTAACTATCAATTATACAAATGGGGCATGACTCATAGGTAGTATTAATAAATTAATAGAAAATGAATACCTGTGAATAGTGAATTTTAGAAACAAAAATGGTCCAGCCAAAAAAATTATATTTCAAAATCCCATTAGATACGTCATTATCAAAATTCTGAGATCTCAGGAAGATTGTCTGGAAGTATAATTATTTTACTATAAAGTAAAAATACTATTAATTTGACCAGTATAGACCGCATTAGCTGTAAGAACTTTTAATTTTAATCCTTAATGCTTAAAAATTAGACACAAGATTTTTCATAAGATTTTCTTTGTATGTAGCGATTAAAATAATATTTACCTGAAAGTCGCATAAAAGTTTTATAAGCACCAGAAAATTATTATTTTTGTTTGTACATAATTTTAACTATTTTTTATTATTGCCTCGATCGGCGATCGTCATAATCATATAAGACGTTTCTGATAAAAATGTCTAGTTGGTACCTTAGAGTGTTGATTTTTAGAAATTCCCAATAGTTTTCTTAACAATTGCAATAAATTAACGAAAAGTAAAGATAAAACATCGTTCATAGGATAAGTCATTACAACAATAGACTACATCTCCGCCGCCCTCTCCTAACCACCAAAATATCACTCCAAAATAAACTTATCATTTATAAAACAATTATAAAGCCAGTTTGGTCCTATGGAATCGCTATATGGGGTCCTGCAAAACCGTCAAACATAAGACCAATCCAGGCATTTCAGTCCATTTCTTTGAGGCTACTAATTATTACTCCCTGGTACGTTTCAAATCTTTCCCTACATAAAGACTTAAAACTAACAACTACCACAGAACTGGCCAAAACAACTTACAAACGCTTCCATCAAAATTTAATCACACATACTAACCTACTCATATCAAAACTGTCTACCCTCACTCTACCAAAAAATCCATCACGCAAACTCAAGCGAAAATGGTGTAGAAATCTACTTAATTAAAGAGGTGTAACCAGTGGGTTGCTTCCTTATCACGTTACTCATGTTAATTTAATCTATGTAACTCAAATTTATTTATTGTATATATTTGTACAGATTGTAAACTTTCTTTTAATACAAAAAAAAGTCATTACAATGGATTTATTAAATTTGAATGCAATATGTTAGTCTAGAATAGGTATATTATATAATACATTATGTTATATTTAAATTGAAATATTATGTCAATATTTGCTTTTTACACGCTTATAGAAAATAATTGTGTTTATGGATTTGAATAATTTTGAAATGTCAGCAACAACAATTTCTGTGGAATCTTCTATTAAATTTTCAAATATTTTGTCCAAGCCAAAATTTTTTTATCAAAAATTTCAAGTATTAAAAAACTGATTTTGTTAAAAAGTGGTTTTGCGTGAAAATGCCAGTAATTTTCCGTAATTTTTTATGGTTTTTCCCGATGATCATTTATTCATGTCAGACACAAAAAAAAAAAAAAAAAATAAAAACACACATTGTAAAATCTATACATTTATCACTACGTTCCGAATCTTAAATAGCATAACAAAACTTTTAAATTAGCAAAAACGATCTTAAGTACAACTTTATAATTTGCTTATATACATCTAATGTGAATATGTGATATTTGTTGTATTAATAATATAATACTGATCAATTTTTAAAACGAAATTTATTCTATACAATAATTTTAAACGTTATTACAAAATTATTATTACCAAATAACATTTTTAATTTTCGTTTTAGTCATGATGTCGATTTGGGAAGGGGGCTAATTTGGACGTTTAGGAGGCTATGCTCCCATAGTCCCCTCCTCCCCCAATCGCACTTAAGATGAAACTTTTATAATATATAGTAATGATAATTTTTTTTTATTTATTTTTTTTTTCATGAGATAATATACAATCTATACTATGTAGCACAATAAGTATATGTGATAAGAGAAATTAAACATGAATAATCTTGATTAAGAAGTCACCCAATAGTATCCCTTTAAATTGAAAATATGATAATTTAAAATTTAAATATACTGTAAGTGAATAATTGTTATATTATACAACAAGTAATAGGTAATAATTAAAATCTTATTTTATTAAATTAAACTCATTAATATTTTAAATCAATATAATTGTTCTCGATTTCATACAATATTTATTTAAAATTGTTTGAATGGACAATGTTTATAAACAGTTTAATAAATCTTTTGCCATGTTAAGCAGAGGTAAATTGGAGAACCATTGTTGAAGCATATGTCTTGATCTTAATACACCGTATTGTCGAAAAAATTCACAAGTAGCAGAGCTTATAAGTTATAGAAATTTTAATAGAAATTTTCATTCATTTGGAAAGGAATCCTTTTGTATTTTCTCTTTCATATTTTAGAATTCTAGACTTCCATCATAGTTTAAAATTTAATAAGTTAACTGCCTTCACATTTTTGAGAACACCTCTACAAAAGCATTGTGAGTTAATTTTAATACTCACCTAATCAGGTCAACCACGCTATAGCTAAAGCAATGAGTTTGGTCATAAATGTTTTTGATTTTTTTTTTGTAAAAATAGATTTTTATCTTATCACATGAATGAGAGTTAAATTTAACTCTTCTAAAATAAAATAATAAAATGTGTGAGAGTTTAATTCAATACCCATAGCCAGTAACAAGCAGCACGGTGAGTATTAAATTTAACTCTTGAAGCCAATACGGAAGGGTTTTGAATTTTTCATCAAACAGAGTGGCATGGTAAGATGAGAGTTAAATAAGACGCACAAGGTAGTCAACTTGTTTTAAACTCATAAAATTATCAACTGAAGTCATTGATAAGTTTTTTCATTGATTATAAATTCTATATATATATATATATATATATATATATATATATATACGTATGTTATTTATAATCAATGGTTTTTTTAGAAAATTTGTATTTAAGATTAGCAATCATAATATCAATTATTGGGAAATATACCTACAGTTTTTTTTTTTCCAAAAATCGTCAACTGATGAGGTAGTTAGTTCATTTTTTTCTCCATATTAATGTATGTTGATATATTTAAAATGTAGTATTTAAACTTAGAGCAAACTTAACACTGCGTCATTGCTAAAATTGGATGACATAAACCCAGTACTTAGAGTACCTACCAAAATAATTTATGCAAATAACATTTTTTTATGGACTTAACCAATGAATAAGATACGCTTGGATTCCTACGTTCTCTTTCATCTGTTTTTTTTTTAAATATGCTGAACATTTTAATATAATATTTAAATATATATTATTAGGTATATTTAATAAAGCAATAGCAATAGTGAATAGTGAACACAATACTTTGCTCGACGTTACATAATATGTATAGTTAAAATAAGTATAACTTATATTACATGTATAATAATATAAAATACCTATACAGAGTGATTTCTCAGTGATAGCTCACTCACTTTTTTTACCATAAAAATGCTTAAATTTGAAATTTTTTTGTTTTAGTCTTCAAGTTACATTAAAAACTATGTTTCCATTGTTTTTTTTATGCCAACTGCAACCTTAATATGTTCTGTAGCTAAACAAACTTTGTTTTTTTAAATGGCAATTCCATATTTTCTACGCAAAATAATATTCAGTTAATTTTCATGGAAATTTTGATGTAACATAGGCAAATTTCTAACAAGTACTTTCGGAATTATCCAAATTTTAAATTGTGAGTGAAAGTGCTAAATCAATTAGGTATTTCAGTCATTTGATGATTAGTTACTTATGTAGCTTCAATATTACGCAGATATAAAATAATGTGGAACTAGGTAGTAGGTAAATACGTAATAGTGTACCATACTACCATGTATATATAAAAGTAATATTGATAAATACCGCTCAAAGGTCGGTTTTTGCAGATAGCAGATTACTGTTGCATTATTCAATTTGACATATTCGTATAGGTATGATAATATAATGTATTACATAATACTTAATAATATAGGGATAACATGTTAATTGTTATCATCAGTCATTAAGTCATCATACAATTGGTGCTTAAATTCGCAATTTCAAATCAGCACTTCAATAGTACCTAAATAGTACTGACAAATTACATCAAAATGTAACGTATTAAAGTAATATTTCTTTAATAATTTTTTTATTTTCATAATAAATATAATTCTATTCTAAAAGTACAGTAAGTATATTATGTGAAGTAAGTTTATAGGAGAAAAATTCGGGAATAAGAAGTTCACCCATTGGCCATTAGTAACCCTTAACTAGAGTGGATTAAAATTAATTTATTCTACGATTTGATAAAAAAGAAGAAATATACGAGAAATGAGAACAAGAGAAGATGTGAGGGGGGATGAATTGACTTATTGCAACAGTAGGTCTCCATCTTCTTTAATACTTAATTAAAATAATTCAAAATTTAATCATTCGAATTTACTGAAAAATAACCCCAATAGTATACCGAAGTGAAAAAAGGATATTCTCGTTTGAAAATCAATAATTTGTATCGCTATAGACCATATACTTAGGCCGGTGATTTCTTCTTTTTCTTCTTTTGGCTTCGGCCTTTAAGACCGTGCCGCTAAATACAAATCTTGCCATCTATCCTTGTCCTCTGCAGCTTCTCTCCATCTGATTCCTGGATCCAGCGTTTTTAAGTCCTTTTTTAAGCAGTCTTCCCATTTCAGTCTAGGTCTACCTAAAGGTCTTTTACCTATTGGTTCTTCCTCAATTACTTGTCTAACTAGAGATCCTTGCTTACGCCAAGCATGCCCCCCCCATGAGTCTTCTTTTTGTAATCTCCTTGACTATGTTAGGTCTCTGAAATTATCTTTTGAGTTCATAGTTATGTAATTTTCTCCATTCATTTGTTTCACTGTCAAAGATCGGTCCATTCTTAAGACTTTTCTCTCGATTACTCCTAGTCTCTGTTCTTCGGCTTTCTTCAATGCCCACGTCTCCGAACCATACAGGATAATAGGTCGTAATAATGTCATATGCATTCTTATTTTTAAGTTTTGTTAAAGTGTCCTCGATTTTAGTATTCTTTCTAATCCATAATATCCCTTGTTAGCTAATTGTATTCTTGACGACACCTTAGTCTTAAGTTCATTATCTTGGGTAATAATCGATCCCAGATATTTGAATTGTGATACTTTCTTAAATTTATGTCCTTCCAATTCAATATATTGTTCTAGTCCATAATTTCTGTTATTTCGACTGACAACCAAGTATTCTGTCTTATCATCATTCACCGTTAATCCTACTTTTTCCGTGGCCTTTATAAGTTTCTTTCCCAGACTTTTAATCATCTCAATATTATCTCCTAAGAGGGCAATATCGTCTGCGTATGCTAATAGCCCTATTTTTACCTAACCTAGCTCAATTCCTTCCGAAACGTTTATTTCTCATACTATTTTTTTCAAGTACCAGGTTAAACAACACTGGAGATAGTGCATCGCCTTGTCGGAGACCTGTTGTTACCCTCACGGACTATGATGTTGTATTTGCTATCTTAACCTTTATATCTGTCTGGTTGATGCTAGCTCCAATGAGGTTTATAATTTTACTTGGAAATCTGAATTCTTTGAGTATGTTAATTAGGCTTTCCCTATGAATAGAATCATAGGCTTTTTTAAAGTCTACAAACAATACGTGTACATCCTTATTATATTCCCAGCTTTTTTGGAGAATCTGTCTTATAACAAAAATCTGATCCATTGTAGATCTATTGGGCCTAAATCCTCCTCGATAGTCACCTAGTAAATTTTCTGCTATAGGTCTTACTCTATCCAGTATACAATATGCTAGAACTTTGTGCATTGTATCTAGTAATGCTATTCCCTTATAATTACTACATTCTTGTGGATCATTTTTTTTTATGGATAGGACAAATTAATGCGGTGCCCCAGTCCTTAGGAAGTTTTTCTTCATGCTAAACGCTCTCTATAACACTATGTATTTTATTTATCGTTTATTCATCTAGGTTTTTTAGCACTTCTCCTTGGATTCCGTCCTCCCCAGGAGTTTTATAATTTTTTAGCCCATTAAGTTGTAATATTTCATCTTTGCTTGGAGGTGGGCATTCAGTGTCATTAGGTTCCATTGGCATCTATACAAATTACTCCACTGGGTTTTCACAATTAAGTAATAGTCCAAAATAGTGTTTCCATTTTTCCAATATCTTGTCATGTTCTGTTACTAAGGAACCATCGTCATTTTTCAGGAACTTAGTATGTTTTTTGTACTCTCCTCTAATTGAATTTATCTTCTGGTATAGTTGTCTAGTCTTATTTACTCTATGATCAATCTCGGCTTCCTCTAGTATATCTTTTGTATATTTCCGTTTTTCATATCTAAATGTATTATTTGCTTTTTTTGGCGCTCTTTGTATACCATAGCTTTCTCCCTATTAGTGGGGCCATTGAGTCCTGGCCTCTTTCCTTCTATTGAATGCTTCCTTGCAGTAGTTGTTGAACCACGGCTTCCTTGTTCTTTTTTGTTTTCCTATTACTGTATCCGTGACCGTTTTTATAGCATCCTTTAACACTTTCCATGTAGTATCAATTATCTCTTCTTGATTTATGTTTAAGCTGTTCATTGTTTCATGTAATTTTTGCTTGAACAGTTCACATGTATTGGTGTCCTTTAACTTCTTCACATCAAATCTGTCCACTAGTGTTCCTTTACTATGTATTAGTTTCTTGAGTTTTACTTTCAGCTTTCCTTTAACTAGTTAGTGGTCTGAATCGCAGTCAGCACCTCTTACAGTTTTAACATCATATACACAATTTTTGAACCTAGTATTTATCAGGACATGGTCTATCTGACTGACATATCTACCATTTGGTGCCTTCCATGTACCCTTATAATTATCTTTATGTGGGAGCATCGTGCTCTTTACAATAAATCCTCCACCATTTGCAAAATCTATAAGCCTGAGTACATTCTCACTAGTTATGTCGTGAAGGCTATGGATACCAATCGTTGACCTAAATATGTTCTCCTTCCCTAACTTGGCATTAAAATCCCCTAAGACTATTCTAATTCTATTTCGTGGGATTTCGTTTAGGGTGTGTTCCAAGTTATTATAGAATTCGTCCTTCTCCTCTTGCGTTTTTTCTTCCGTGGGTGCATGCCCATTTACGAATGTGATATCGAAATATTGTGCTTCTATTGTTATCACTGATATTCTTGGATTAATGTTTTTGAATTCTCTTACTGAAGGTACTAAGTCTTTATGTACTGCAAAGCCCGTTCCAAATTGACGATGTTTATTACATTCACCGTAGAAAATCGTTGTGTCTTGAATATCTAGCGTTTCTTTATCATTCCATCTTATCTCTTGTAGGGCCACCACTCCTAGTTTATATCTCTCTGTTTCCTCAACTAAGCAATGTACTGCTCCAGGTTTAAAAAGTGTGCGTACGTTCCATGTTCCAAAAGATAATCAAGATAATCCATTTTTCCATTTTCCAGTCTTGTTTCCCAAAGCTCCATGATTCCGAGGCAAGTTTGTTGTTAGTTCCTGAACAATATTTTTTTCTAAGGCAGGGTTGTTAGCCCTGCGCTAAACCCCCAACCTGGAGGACCAGTCTACTCCAACCAATTAAGGTCAGAGTAGGGCTATTGCAGTGTACTTACTAAGTGCACTGGGCGATGGGCACGCCACTTTCCCTACGCCGTATAGGCCAGTGACACACATAAGAATTTTTTTTTTTTTTTTATTTAAAAGAAAAAGGCTTCAACAACTTAGGTTATTAGCCTGACATTAATATTTTACAAAGTATTTTTCTAAAAATTATTTGTTACATAATATTTACATGTTTTATAGTTACAATTTCTTAATGATATTTGTGATGCTTAAAAATGATAAAAAAATTTGTGATTGGTTTTCGCCGAGTGCTTCTGTTATGGTAAATGGCATGTTGAGGTCGTTACGAGTTTGAGAATTTTGTGAACACTCCTCCATTATGTGCTTGATGGTTAGTGTAGTGTGGCAGGATTTACATATTGGTTGGGGTTCTTTACTGATTAAATATGAGTGAGTGAGGAAAGAGTGCCCAATTCTGGTGTGGATGATTGCAATATCTGTAATATACATAGGTATTACTATACATACAATATACCTATGGTTATATGTTATATTGAAAAGTCCACAGCGTACTTACATCAAAATGGTGTTTTAGGCCATTTCCTAAATATAACTCAACAACGATCTATTTTCCCGTAATGTGTACTTTATCCTCCAGTAACCAATTATTGGAGTTGTGATCACAATATATGTTATGATTGTATGAGTATTTTAGTTTTCAATTTTATTCATTAAATATATCTATATGTTACCAGCAATATGGATAATCCGATATTTTGCAAAATGCCTAGGCATTATGTAAAATGCTAAACGTCAATGAGAAAATATGATAAAAATAAACAAAATTGGGTACCACCAGAGCTGAATTAAGGAGGAGCAACGGTCCCGTATCACCCCTAGCGGCAATTTTTTAGGGGTGGCAAATTTTTAAACTACCTCTACGTGTATTATATTATGTCACAATTTTTTTTATGAGCCTATAAATTTCAAATTTGTATAAAATATGTTAAAATCGCGATAATTTGCAAGTTATTTTGTAGTTGAAAATTCACAACAATTTTTCTGTTTATACTTTAGGTTTAAAATTTTAACACTAGGTTGTCCATAAGCTAATTTTCAAAAATATAAAAAAAAATTTCTACCGGACTTAAAAGAAAAAAATTTATGACTGTTTGAAATTTAAATTTTTACGAAATTGCATTAAAATTCAATTTAAATATAATATACACATTTTAGACAAAAATATTAACTCCATTCAGAATCGTTATTCTTATACAATGATACCTATCATTGCATTTAAATTTAACAAATCCATTGTAATAATGACCTATCCTATAAACGAGGTGCACTCCACCCCAACTGTACAGCAGAGCGAGGTCCATCCGGTTTTTTATAACGAATTACTGAAAAATCGTAAAAATTTGGCCAATAACACAAATTTTTTATCTGTTGAACAATATAATGAGTTAATAGAAATTATTTTAGAACTTAAAGGCGGGCATAAGAAAAAACAGCCCTAAGACTTTGGTTTAATTAAAATGTAATTAATTCATGTTAATACATACACAATAGACATATTTAGTCTAGGCTCTAAATTACTTTTATGAAATATAACTATTTTTTTTTTCATTTTAATTTTTTTTAAATTAATTTAATTCTGTTGTTGTAGGTATGATATGTGCAATGTAATAAGTACGATAGAAAATGAAGAACACTGAACAGTTAACTGAGTTAGTCACAGAATAAACACAAGAAATTGATTCAAATGTTGAAAATTATGTATCAAATACAGAACAACCAAAAGAAATTAATTCAAATGTAGAAATTGAAATAAACCCAGAACAACTAGTATTCACAATCCACAACGACCAAAACTATCTGAGCAACTATCAAATTCAATAGCGAAAACGCCAATGTCATACGAAGTTACGAACAGTCACGAAGGAACAATCGACAGGAACTGGCCAAGGATTTTTAAAATGCGTTTGTAAGATCAAGTGTCAAAATAAAAACTGCATTTGTCTTAAAAATGACATTTTATGTACATCAAAATGTCATTTTTCAACTACCTACATGTTGTAATAAGTAGCTATAATAATAATAATAATAATAATATCAATAATAATAAATATATGTATTTAGTATAATAACATAAAATAATTTTTTTTTGCTTTGCCTAAAAAAAATTGGCATTTTACATAATACCTAGGTTATATGTAAAATAATATTGAAAATCCTGTTTTATTTACATTGCCTAAAACAGGTCGGCAATATGCATATATAATACCTATATAGTCATTTTGCAAAATACTTGAATTATCCATATTGCCGGGATTCCGGTAACATATTCATAGTAATGATTTGAAACATAAAATAAATGGTATTTTACTGTAGTTTGTAATAATCAGATTGACTAAAAAAAAAAAGGTTACCCTTAAGCGCCCATGATTATATAAAAAAATATAAATATTACTAAATAATTTATAAAATTATATTATATAAAGATAACTATAACCTATATAAAAGTTTTAATTTTAACCAATTATTGTTAATCACGAATTGGACACATGCCAAATTAATGATATAAACTGTAAACATTATGATTATTTGAACACGCTTAAATAACATGATTATCTAATTAGTTATAATTTTTTATGTTGTATGGTTATTTATGTGATGTTAAAATTGTACATTATTGCAATGTATTGTCGTGGGGGATTCAATAGGATCATAATTGTATTACTTGAGAGAGTGGAATTCTTATAATTGTGTAAAAATAATTGTGTGTTTACGAAGTACTAGGTAGGATAGAGGACAAACGTCAGATACAAGACTACAAGAGAGAAGTAGTGAAGTCGGTTACTGCGTGTTTGTAATGCCTAGTATGCCCAGTCGTTGGCGAATTTCACGAAAACTAGTACCCAGCATCAATCGTATCATATTGAGTAAGTAATAACTATACAACGTAATAAGTATGGCTATTTTGACTAATATTTCTAGATTTTTTTTTTTTTTATCTTTTTGACGTGCCATATCATCTTATCATTATTTAAATCAGTATTGGTTCGCAATTTGTAGAATTCGCATTCCAGTATTAGCACCGAAAATAAAGGTGTTACCATTTTACATTTGTTTACTATTATTATCATCATCCGTTGGTTTCAATTCTAGTTAAATGGATTCAGATGATAATGTTGGTCGAGTTGTGCTGCTCAACGAATTAAGTAAATACCCATTCACTTAACCTACCTAATCCTATATAACTTTAGTACATATTACTTATAGACTATAGTTGCTATTTATTTTATCACCATCAGCTACCACGAATCCTGATTATCCAGGATTATTTTATCATTCTGTGATCAATGATCATGCCACCACCGACTATATGAAAAATCATTATAATGAACAATGATCGCGTAGTTCATAGATTTATGGACTGCGATCAATGTTCATTGTTCATAGTTCATTGTGTTCATACTGATTATTGATTACTCGAGTACTGGACTATAGAATATATTCTGTCACTGGACTTTCACGATTTGTGATATATAATTCATAATTAGTAAATGTTTTTCTAAGTCGTTTATCATTTTCACAGCTAGGTATTAAGGTATTTGAGGACGTTCATTATTGTTTTCAAACCTCAATTTTCATTTCTTACGTTTCCCGATATGATGATATCACAATAGCCATCTCATTCAAATATTCAATCAACCAAAATAGTTTTATAAGTTTTATAAGGTACACTTAAATATTATTTTTTTATCCACATTAGGTAATTTGTATTATTTTTATTTAATATTGATTCATTATTTTTTTTTCTTCTAAAAATGCGTTATTTATTAGGTAGGTACTCAAAATATTTGCCATTAGAAAGATTTTCTTGTTTATTTTAATTTTATTCCATAGGTAGTGACGATCAACTTTTAATATCAATGTGCACACTGGCTAGAGAGAAAGCATATGCTCCTTATAGCAAATTTAAAGTTGGAGCAGCAGTGCAAAGTGTTAATAGCACCATATTTTCAGGGTGTAATGTAGAAAATGTCTCAACAAGTCTTGGAGTATGTGCTGAACGCACTGCTATTGTAAAAGCTGTTAGTGAAGGACATACAGAATTCTCCAAAATTGCTATTTCTGGTTTAAACAACAACCAATTTGTACCCCCTTGTGGTTCTTGCAGACAAGTTTTAACAGAATTTAATGATCCAAATAACGATATGATTGTTTATTTGTACCAACCAAACGGTATTAATGTTTTTGTAACAAGTGTAACAAAATTACTACCGTTAGATTTTAAAATGTTTTAATTAATTCAATATTTATTTTTACTGATGTATTAAGCATTCACTTTTTATATTATAAAAATATATTTAATTTAATATTCATAGTTTTGTGTGACTAATTTATATTATTTGTCGTTCAATTATTAAATAACATATTCAAAATACATCGACTGGCAAATTTTTATGATAATAATTGCACATTTTCATATAATTACTTAACATTTTGATAAGAAAACTAAGAAGTAACTACGATAATCTGAAAATGAAGAAATTTTAATGTTTATATAATATTAATTTTTAATAAATATTAAAAAATAATTACCTATACTGATGTTTATTTTCTTTGCTCCTGTTCTTTTTATTTTTATGTTTTTTTGTTAATAAAAAATTTTCACTTAATATTTAAATCTGGAAATGTCTTAACTATACTAATTAATAATATATATATTTATTATTATAACTCTGATTATCTGCACCACCAATGGTTTAGATGATTATTTATTGTATATAGTACATTTAACATTATTCATATTGTATAGTTTGTTGGATAAATATAGCTTAATTATTATTATTGTTGTAATTCAATTTATATGAATATTAATTATCCAACAATTCTTTAAAATAATTAATAATATAGATAGATACTCTATAATATCAACCAATTTAAAGAAACTAATAGACAAATTTATTAAAAACAGTCATTGGTCTGAATTTAGTTTACGTTATTCAAAATTGTTTTTGAAAAATTATAAAATCAAGTATCATTTTTAATTTAAAATTAGAATTTAGTGTTTTTAATAAACATTATAATGATTAATGATATAATAGATACAATAATACCTACTTAAATTAAAATTATACAATCTAAATTTGTATAATACATTTCCTCTTGAACAATTAAGTACTTTAACTGTATCATGTTGTGACAATTAATGTTGGAGTAATTTTAACTTGGGAGGGATATTATAGGTATATTATGCTTTATAATTATAGTCTACTCAGGAAACAAATAATTACTATTTTTATTTGAATAGGGATAGAAAATTTTGTACTTATGCAAATAATGAATGTAGGCTGCAGTTTTGATATTTTTATGTAAGTTAAAATGTCTAAAATTTCCAATAATTCTCATATTTGTACTAAGTATAAAATAAGCATAAGAATTATCACAAATAACCCAAACTAATCATCTACTTGAACAAGTTATACATTTTATATTATCAGTCTGCCACAAACTATAAATATATAATATAATACAATTAATACACAGGGAGTATTATAGGAATATATCATGAATGAATATTCATATAATCTATTATACTGATTAAGTAAATCAATATAATATAACAAGAACTTCATACTAATTTAATTTTAACAAAATGAAGTGGCTTAAAATCTATTGTTGAGTTTGAATTATAATAATAATAATATAATAATATTAATAATATTTATTGATATCAGAAACAATAATAATACATTAAAAAATTACAATATTGAAAGTGCAAAAAGATATAATATGAAAGTTTCTTATTATATATGTAATATTGTATATAATAATATGTAGAATAAAAAGGAAATAGAGATAATAAAATATGCCAATAGCTTAACGAAAAAATAATCATGTTTATAAGAATATTGCTTGATAACTATATAAGTATTAAGTATGTCATTGTTCATCGACCATAATTTTGGTGTTGTATAAATGTATATATATATATGTGCATTACACCATTGATATGTTAACATATTTCGAAAAGAAAACATACCTAAGGTAAAAGGTTATGTAAAGAATATATAGAATGATCAAAATATTATATAATTCATCAGAAAAAATTAATATTTTTACAAAATAAAATATTTTACATTGTTTCTACACTTTTACAAGTTAGGTGTGACTATATGGACTTGTACACAAAATATTAAGCAAATAAATGCATTCCAAATAAAATAATATTTAACACAGGAAAAGACTAAAAAACCTTGGCTAATCGTAAATAATAAATAGGTACTATTTAGTACTATGAATGTAGAGCTAATTGAAAAATAATCAAAGTGTCAAATCATGATTAAAGATACATCTTTCATAGTATGCCAAAGTGATTAAATCTGTTATTCTGTGATAAAAATAAAAATGCTTTTAAGTAACAATGAGGAAATTACAGAATATTGAAAAGTATAATATATTTCTTAGGTCTTATTCTTAAACTCTTCAATTTTAACTTAAGGTTTCGGAATATTTGAAAAATATGTACCATCATCGTTCGGTGTATATTTTGCATAACTATATTACTAAAGGTAGCCACACACGGTCCGGTTGGCCTGTCAGTTTTGCCTGCACAGGCCGCCGGTGACCGGCCGGCCGGACTGATGCAGCGCCCCCATACGTTCCGGCGAATCTGTCCGGCCGCGGCAGTTATTGTCACAGTCTCAGTCATATTGTATTTATTTTACACTGTATAGACATGGCTACCAACGAAGACGCGCTTGCTGTTTTAGGCTTGTTGATAGCCATGAACAATAATAAAATTAAAAAACGTAAACGTAAACTGTGGTGTAAATATTAATGAAATCTTCAATACACTGAGATTCTTTTTCTCGAGACATTTTTTTTTTTAATGACAAAGCATTACAAAAGTGCAGAGCAATACGCAGTGCAGTATAGCACGTGGACTGTGAAATAAAATTAAATCGTTTGGCAATTTGGCCGGAACCCACACACGTTTCGATACGCCTGCGCAGTCCCACGGTCGGCCGGATGGACGAACGAGTTTTCATATTTTCTTCGGCGGCCTGTACAGTTATAACTGTTTAGGCGACCGGAACCCACAAACGCAACGGCCGGCCGGTCTCCGGCGGCCTGTGCAGGCAAAACTGACAGGCCAACCGGACCGTGTGTGGCTACCTTAATGCAAAATTGCAAAATGCAATTGTTATCATAACCACTACCACACGTAACGAGTAACGACGTAACGTTAATATTTGATTTTAGTTTTTTTTTTTATGAATTACAATACTAAAAGAGGTAATATACCATTAATTAATGTTGATGTTGTCATTCAATAATATTTAATTATAAATGAAAATGTTTTCAATTATTAAATAGTGTGAAACGAATTAAAATTTAATGAAAGACAACTTTGAAAATCGCGGTCGGAGGTTTTTCTGTCATGAAATGATTTTTACAACGTCCTTGACAGTTTGATACATATTAATAGCTGATAAAAAAATGTTTTTAATTTAATAGTTTATGGGTTTTTTTACAATTAACTCATATCTTTCACTTCAGAGTTCAGGTCAATGCTTCAGACGGTTTAGTCTTTGATACATATTATATTGTGTTTGTACTTTGTTGCTTCGTCTTCTCCTAGTTTACATTAGTTAGTAGATAATCGTATAATATAATGTCGGACGATGACAGTGATCAAGGGAGTTATCATGGTGGCAGTGGCAGTGAACCTGAGGTAATTTACATAAACTACAGTAGAGAGAAAATACATAAATATGATATTATTGCTTTGGTTAATGTTTCTAGGAAGAATCAAATCCAAGATATCGTAAGCGTGCATTAAGTCGCAGTGGAAGCAGGAGTCGTAGTCGTTCACCAAGTGGATCCGAAGCTGAAGAAAATAATCAGTAAAAACATAAGTGTTGTATTATTTATCATCAGTATAAAATATAATTATTGTTGTAGTGAAGAAGAAGTTGCTGATGAACAAGAACCAGAAGGTGAAGATTTAAATTCTGAAGATGTAAGTTGTAACTTGCTTAATATTTTATTTTTATTTACCCTGGGTGTGTAAATGTAGTGTAAACTGAATTATTTAATGTTTAATGAATTAGCTTTTATAATTGTTATGAATTTGTAAGGAATATGATGAAGAAGAAGATGAAGAAGACGATCGCCCGGGCAAAAAAAAAAAGAAGAATGAACGTTTTGGTGGTTTTATTATTGATGAAGCTGATGTAGATGATGAACCTGAAGAAGATGATGATTGGGAAGATGGGGCTGGCGAATATGGTATTGTAAATAATGAAATTGATGAATTAGGTCCGACTGCAAGAGATATTGAAGGACGAAGACGTGGGACTAATCTCTGGGAGTAAGATATAAAACAATTGTTTTAAAATTAAAGATATTTTACACAATAAATAATTGTAGAACAACAATAAGTTGTAGATACAACTTATGTTGTATGTATAATGTATATGCTTTATATTAATTTTGGTTTTTACCATTTTTTTACACCATTTTAGTACCCAAAATGAAGATGAAATTGAAGAATATTTGCGTAAAAAATATGCTGATGCTTCAGCTACAATAAAACATTTTGGAGATGCTGGAGAAGAATTAGCTGATGAAATTACACAACAAACTCTTTTACCTGGTGTTAAGTAAGGTTTAATAATATTATACAGTCGACTCTCGATAATTCAAAATGTTCAGTAATTCAAAGTAAATGCTTATACTCTTGAAAATCTCGCGGTAATTTGAATAAAACCCATTCATTCGAGTACGCTTGGTAATTCGAAATTAAATTTTAGGAAAATTGCCCACCAACACGTGACAATTCGAAGTTTCATGCGTTTAACGCTTGGTAATTCGAAGTTTATTCACCAAATGTATTTTATCTGTATTCTTATAATCTTTTTGTTAATAATTTACTATACAGTCGTGTAGAAATTTTGCTTATTATTTACGATAACTAGAATTATTCTTGTAAGAACCATATCGTTTTATTTCTTAATCGTCTTCTCGTAATTTAACTTTTCGAGTCGTGGATAGCCATCAGCCGAATGTAATTGTATTTTAGGTGTAGTAATAATTTAATTTAAAACAATAAAAAGCTCTTGTATGTACTACCTAATTTACTGAAATAATTAACAATGTACAATAATAAAAAACAAAATTTTTTTCTAAACTGTATTTCGAACTACTCAACAATTCAAAATCTCGGTAATTCAAAGTTTTTCAACAGTCCCGTCAACTTCGAATTATCAAGAGTCGACTGTACATTATAAATGTTTTTATGTTACATATTATGTTTCTTATTAAAGGGACCCAAATTTATGGATGGTAAAATGTCGTATTGGTGATGAAAAGAATACAGCATTATTATTGATGCGCAAGTATATTGCATATCAGTTCACTGAAGATCCAATAAAAATCAAATCCATAGTTTCCCCTGAAGGTGTTAAAGGTTATATATATATTGAATCTTATAAGCAAACTCATGTCAAGTCAGCCATTGAAAATGTTAGTAGTCTTAAAATGGGATTTTGGAAACAACAAATGGTACCTATTAAAGAAATGACTGACGTCTTAAAAGTTGTTAAAGTACAAACAGGCTTAAGATCTAAACAATGGGTTAGATTGAAAAGAGGTATAAAGTTACAATGTTTTATAAAATAAATGTTAAATTAATTTTTAAGCTTTGGTAATATAACTTTGTTTTTTCAATAGGTCTTTACAAGGATGACATAGCCCAGGTGGATTATGTAGATTTAGCTCAAAATCATGTACATTTAAAACTACTGCCTAGGATCGATTACACTAGACCTCGTGGCGCACTTAGAGCATCAATGGTATACTGTTGTAAAACTTATATATCTTGTAATCTTATAAATACCATTTATTATTAAATTGTATTGTCATTTCTAGGATCCAGAAGCTTTAAAGAGAAAGAAAAAAAGGCGACCTGCAGCTAAGTCATTTGATCCTGAAGCTATCAGAGCTATTGGTGGTGAAGTTACTAGTGATGGTGACTTTTTAATATTTGAGGGAAATCGGTACAGCCGTAAAGGATTTTTGTACAAAAATTTTTACATGAATGCAATAACTGCTGATGGAGTCAAACCTACTCTATCTGAACTTGAAAAATTTGAAGAAGCGCCTGAAGGCATAGACATAGAATTACCTGTGTCAAATAAAGATAATTCTGCTAACAGTCAGTCATTGAGCTCTGGTGATAATGTTGAAGTGTGTACTGGAGAGTTAATAAATTTACAAGGAAAAGTATTATCAATTGATGGTGATATGGTCACTATTATGCCAAAACACGATGAACTCAAAGTATGAAATATTTTTTAAACTATGTTTATGTTCTTTTTTAAATAATATTTTATAATTATATTTTTAGATGCCTCTGGAGTTTATGGCTAATGAATTACGGAAATTTTTCAAACAAGGAGATCATGTAAGAGTTGTAGGAGGGCGTTATGAGGGTGATACTGGACTTATTGTCCGTGTAGAACAAAATCGTATTGTATTATTTTCTGATGTTACAATGCATGAACTTGAAGTTCTACCTCGTGATTTACAATTGTGTTCTGATATGGCTTCTGGAGTTGATTCTCTTGGTCAGTTCCAATGGGGAGATCTTGTACAGTTAGAGTATGTATTAAATCTTTTGAACCAATATTGGTTTCTAATATTTATATTTTACTATAGCCCACAAAATGTTGGAGTAATTGTAAGAATTGAGCGTGAAAAAATGCATATTTTGAATATGTCAGGAAAGTTAGTTGAAGCTAAACCACAATCTTTGAACAAGAAAAAAGAGCATAGAAACACTATTGGAGTTGATGCTTTGGGAAGTTCAATTCAAAGAAAAGATATTGTTAAAGTTATTGATGGTCCACATACGGTAATTTTACCTTTTGTATACATGTATAAAAGCACTAAATTAGTTCATTATGTGAATATGTTAATAATAATTGATTGGGTACAATTTAGGGGATGCATGGTGAAATTAAACATTTATATCGTCATCATGCCTTTTTGTATTCTCGTTTAATGACCGATAACGGAGGAATTTTTGTTTGTCGTTTAAGACACATTGCTCTAGCTGGAAACTCCACTAATAAAGTATGTCTGCATTTAATATTATTCTGTACTTATATTTTAATTTTTAACTAATTATTATTTAGCAAGCCATATCTGCACCACAAAATGGATTTGCGTCTCCACAAATTACATCACCTCGTTATACTCCAGGTAGTCCATTTGGTGCTGGTGGTAATGTTGCTTCCGGAGGAGGTGGTCGGGGTGGAGGAGGGTCAGGAGGTAGATTTGGTGGTGTACGAAGGGATAGAGATTTAATTGGTCAAACAATTAGGATTACTGGTGGCCCTTACAAAGGTGCTGTTGGTATTGTAAAAGATGCAACGGAGTGTACAGCTAGAGTTGAACTTCATTCTTCATGTCAAACAATATCGGTGGATAGGAGAAATATTACAATTGTTGGACAACAATCTAAGGATGGAAGATTAACATCATCATACTCCAGAACACCAGCTAATGCTATGATGACTCCTGGATACCGTGAAGGAGGCAAAACTCCGATACAAGGTTTAATGACACCTAATTATGAAGCGGGCAATCGTACACCACACTTTGGAAATGTTACGCCATCACATGATGGCTCTAAAACACCTACCCAAGCTTGGGATCCATCTGCTGGATATACTCCTGCAAGAGTAACAGATAGTGATTTAGATTACCCTATGGATCCTGGAACTCCTTATGCACAAACCCCAAACACTTTATATGGTTCTTCAGATCATTCATACTCACCGTATCAAGCAATATCGCCATCTGGGGGTGGTGGATATAACAGTAAGTTGAAAACTATACATCCCTAATTTAATGTAAAATTAATTGTTTTTTTTTATTAAAGGTAGCAATTCTTATATAAATACTCCAAGTCCTAATACTGCTAGTCCTCGAAGTATTCAATATCATCCAGCTCCATCACCTTCAGGTTCATATGCAAGTTTAATGACTCCATCATCAGTATCCTCTCCAGGATTAGCAGCTCCTTCGTTAACATCATTTGGTAAATAAACATTTGATCAAATTAGCAGTTATTTTGTTTTTAATTGTCAATATTACTATAAAATTTTTATGGTTTTTAGGTTTACCACCAGGATGGCAAACTACAGATATTTTTGTTCGTATTGCTGATTCAGATTTGGCAGGACAAACTGGAATTATTAGAGATGTTAGTGAAGCAACTTGTAGTGTTTATTTACCCGAAGAAGAACGTGTAGTCACTATAGAAAATGATAATTTAGAACCAATCATGCCAAAACCCAATGACTATGTGAAAGTTCTATGTGGATCATACAGAGATAGAATGGGCAATATGGTGGCAATCGAAGGTAGCGAAGGTGTTGTTGTAATGCCTGATGAGAAAAATCCTATATTGATTCCATTGTTGCATTTGTGCAGAGCAAATTAATCTATTTTATCTTGGTGTATATTTATTGTATTAACTTATATAATATGGCTATTTAGTTTGTAGCTATTAGATTATACAAATAAGGAATACATGATATATTGAATTATGTTATATTTCATATAAAAGGACTCTGATTAATATTTGATCTACTTTCTTGAAATTATTAAAATATATAAATTTGGATTTATTTATATTATTTATAATAAGTTGTATACTTCAATCAATTAATAATTATATATGTATAATAAATAATGGCATGGGTCCAAGTGGCAGCTATTAAAATGTCTATTGACTGTCGTTTGTGCCTTCAAACTCAACTCTTCACTCTTGACAATCCCCAGCTTGGAACTCCACTCATGCACCATTGTTGAAGGGGTGTGTGGGGTACTTATTTTGAACCAGTCTTTTTTGAATTTCCAATACATTGACATCACATGAGCTGTGATACATTTATAAATTTCTTCTACATAACTGTATTATTGTTATACATCATAACATTGTGTTAGTCCAACCACGAGGGAGGCGTTTTATTACCATACTTTGTTATCTAAGAATAATCAAGCCAGTAATTTTTAATTTGATAAAGGATTATCCATGTAATTAAATTTACTAATTTTTTTTAATATAATAAGAAATGTTATTAAAAATATGTGTTATTTTAATAGTTCAATACTGAGTTTTTTCAAATCAAATAATTAATCCATATATGGTTTAATGGGTTTTTCAAACTGGATATACCTTACTCTAGGGATATTAATTGTAATGGTTGCCTATTTATTTTGGGTACCTATAGAACGCCCAGTGGATTATAACTTTTAAATCTCAGATCGGGTCTTAAACGATTTAAGATTCAACTTTGGGTTTTGACGTTTTGAGACTGAAGTACTGAGATTTAGGCAAATATGTGTTCACAATGCAACTGTAACACTTATATTATGTCAGTGTCATACACATGCAATATTTGTGGTGGATTCCATAACGATACCGAACTACAAAGTACAAGAGTTCACACTACTGCTGAGTACTGCATAGTGTCATTGAGTTAATCAATTATTTTAATCTCTTTTCTACTAGGTTCTGTGACGTTTGAGGTTATAATAGGTGTTCATATTGCTCAATTAATACAACGTTCTTTTAAGACATGTATAATCACAGAACAATAGAATTAAATACATTTTTCTCAATTATTATCTGGTGTTGGCAACAAATCGATTGAACGCTGCTGGCGCGAAATTTGGCTCGTAGGAACAAAAGGTGCATACTACATAACAAACGCACGCAGTACCGCTGCCGTAGTCTGACAACATGGTACAATTGGTACATAATTAGTACGTAAATACGTAAGTAATTCGCGGCGGTTTCAGTACGTGCGATGTGTGAACAACTAACGAGTATTTGCATTGATAAAAAAGTATAAAACCGCACAGATATCTGTATTATATTATTTATATTATAAATATTATATTAATATATAATATAGATATCTGTGGAAAACCGTATCATTGTAACAGTGTTATTATCTTTAATCATGGGTGTAATCGACGTCGATTGATTTTCCGAATTAAAAACACCGTTATAGGATTTCAATAATATTATTGGTCGGTTGCTAAATAAAATATCAATCCAAGCCCAAATGGCCAAATCATAGGATAAATAGTATATTATCAACGTGGGCCGTCGAGCACGTAGATACTAGATGATAATTCGGTGTCGGTGGCGGGCAGTTGATATTATATCATTATTATTATTTAGGCGTATTGGTGGACAATAAGAGATGCTATTTTGTTATTATTGTAGTTGCTGTTAAATTACCGATAGCGAAAAAACGCGGGGCTCACCGCACGAACGCATCGGATAAAGAATCCCCGGATGGATATTATCGCGTACCGCTGCCATCGCCCGTTTCCGCATCTGGCACGCCCCGTCGGAGCGGAAATGCTCATGTCCGTACTCCCGTAGTCGTGCGAACGGAACGCGAAAAGTCCCGATACCGAGTTTTCGGACACAGATTATAATAAATAATTATACATTCATCCACATCCGTCGTGTGTAGGCAGTTTTTTTTTTTTTACTGCGTCGATAGTTTTCGAATAGTCCGATCGATTATCGGGCGCGGTGTAAGGAGGAAGGGGTGTGGAAGGGAGAAGGGGCGACAGAGAAAGTAAGATAATATTTATTGTGCATTTCCAGTGTCGTAGAAACTCGCGGTTGACGGGGAAATGTCCGTGATCGACGGCGGCGGTTACGCGGACGACGGGCAACAGAACATGCAGCAGCAGCAGCAGCAGCAACAGCACCAGCAACAGCAAAACCGTCGACTTCAGCAGCAGGCACACCACACGCAACAGCGGCTGCACGCGGCGGCCGCGACGGCGACGACGACGGCGACGATGGACGAACGCGGTGGCGGTGGCGGCCGGCAGCGTCATTCGGAAAATGTCGCCGAGCAGACGGACATGGCCGAGACCGGTACGAGGGCCGCCGACGTCGTGGTCGTCACCGCCGCTGACGTCGTGAAAGAAAACCGTAACGGGCCGTCGTCGTCGTCGTCGGACGTCTCCGTGTCGTCCGCCGCGTACACCACGGCCGCAGCCGAACACGTTGCGTCGTCTCAAGTACAAGTGTCTTCCATACCCGTCGGGCAGCTTATTAACGTGTCGGCCGCGGGCACGTTCAACGTCATTTCTGCCGAGTCTTTGCAGGTAAAACGCTAATAATTACATCGTTCCCTGACGACCGTTGCCGTTTTTCGTCGCAATATATTACGCGTTTGACCGTTTTCTTTTTTTTTCTTTCGCTCTCTCCCAATTTTAATGTCGACCCTTTGTACCGTCTTCTTGTAGTTCCGAAAGCACCCGTGAGAGCCACGTCAATATGTCGACAGCGTTTTCAACACGGCAACGCGTGAACACTTACAATTCAGTACTTCAATTCCTGTGGTAGGGGGTATAAAAGAGAAAAATCATGAACTTTTTTTGGTTGATTATATTAATAAAAATTCAAACTTGTTTGGGGTGAGAGTTTTTATATCTAAATCGGTTAAATCCATGAAATAATCACTGGTCGGGCGCTCCCTCAGAGATAAATAATACATTTCCGGTGTTCCCTAATTATTATTTAATTTTGTAATTTTCAGTTTTGTGGACCACCAAAAACAAAAATTCTATCCTTGCAGTTTTATTAATTCCACCTATGATTTGCGGTCATGCAAAAATGGACGACATATTATCGTAGTTGTTTGTACCAGTTGTGTTAACGTTTTTTTTTCTCGGATTTATTAATCTCCCGTCCCTTTTTTATTGTTATCTACCCTTGAAATTATTGTCAACTAACTGTTTTCACTGTTAGCCGAGAAAAGTAATTCTCCAACATGTTTTATTTACTGGGAAAAGTAATTTTCCGTTTACAATTTAATAAAGTATTGTTACCCCAAATTCTAGAATTCTAAACTATCACATATCCATATATTGTAGGTAGAGTATATTATTATATACTTGTATAGTTTTATTTATATATCTATGTTTAAAGCCTCACTATGTGATACTTACAGTAGTCTTATGTTTTTTACTTCATTATAATTATTAATTTTTTTTTAAGGAGAATTAATTTGTATTATTATTTTTTTTGTTTTTAGCTATCTGAATCAAATGACTTTAAGCCTTTATTGTGTGTGGACAACAGTTATTGTGATTCACGCACTCAGGTTGATAGTGATACTTGGCGTACTGTACTTCGAAGTGAAGTAATTTAATCCCTGGAATTTAAAAGATATTATTAATAACACTATAAAATTTTAATTCAGGACGGCACTTTTAAAACGGCTCATATTGTTCTTCGATCAGACAACTCGACATCCAATAATGTTCACGAGGAAGAAACTGACCAAGGTGTATCATCTCCTAACACAACACCTTGTTATTCTTATTCTGAGGCTGCAAGATTACCAATATTACCTGTGCGATGCAAAGTAAGCATATTTTGAATCTATTTATAATATTTTTGTTATTGTTTAATAAGTTTTTGTTTCATTTATAGACTACTAATGCAGAACTTCATAAAAAGAAATTTGGTTCTGGCTGTAGAGGGAAGTGTATTAAGTTTGGAAATCAATGGTACTCACCTAGTGAATTTGAAGCACTCTGTGGAAGGGCTTCTAGCAAGGACTGGAAAAGAAGTATACGATTTGGTGGCCGTAGTTTGCAAACATTAATATACGATGGAGTTTTGCTACCACATGCTATGAGCTGTACATGTGCAGCTTGTTGTGATGATGAATCTGCAGTAAGTTCATAATTATTATTTGTCAGGTAAATCTGCTCAAGACTGGACAAGGTTTTTTTTAGTTTTTTTCTAACTTCCAAAACTACAACAATTCTTTATTTTAGTCGTTTGGCTTTTTTTTTTTTAAAAATTCCGTTTTTGACTTGTATTATTTGTGATATAAAAGTTTCAAGGATATCCTGAAGTTCTCTTTCCTCAATCATCCATTGGAAATATTGGGGGGGGGCCTACAAGTTTTTTTTGTAAATCTATGTCACATCTCTTTTAGTTTTTAATTCGTAACCTATATTCTAAAATCACATTTTATGTTATTAACAAATATTTATATTATCATAAGATTAATAATATTATATTTTATATTTTACATTTTTACATCATTTAATGATAGTGTATAAAATGTGTTTTTGAATAGGTCGACTAATGTAGTGGTCTTTTACATCACCCTATATGTATATATTATCATAGTCGTGTTTACAGGGTAGAGGCACCCCCCCCCAGCAGATTGTGCCCAGCAAAAAATCATGCACGGAGAAAAAAAAGGTCACAAGATTGGTACATTTTATTATTTATAAAAATCATTTGTTTTTTAAAAACTATAAGAATTTCATCGTAATTTATGTTTCAAAAAAATGTTTATAACTAAAAAAAAGGTATTGCTGATTTAAATATGTTTTGTGCTTTCCCGCCACCAAGATCTGAACATGCCTATGTATATTATCAATGATAAATACTATTAGTATTTATAATGAATGATTCATATATATTATATTGGTACAGTTGACGTAGCTCATAACACTTACCTTGGGTCCAGAACAAATTATATTATATTATAATAAATTATATAATTTGAAATGTTTTTTCCCACAAATTGAATTGAAATTATTATTTGGATACGTTTGGACTGTCTTGGGCAATTTCGAGTCTTCTAAGTGACATTCACTGTACATATACATACTGTATATGTAGTATGTATGTATGTATGTACTGTAAAAAAAAATTTCCTTGAGACATTGGTATTAAAAATTGAGAGCATTTCCATTAAACAATATTATACAATAATTAAAAATAAAATTTGGCAACTATTTCTGAGGGGACTTGGAAATTCACTAATGATCATCCCTTCTATAGTTGTGTCATGTCGTGTTTCATATACAAATTGTTAACATAAATTTTATATTTTCAGACTGGTCCTATACGTCTTTTTACACCGTATAAACGAATACGTACCAAAAAACATTCATCCACTAATTCAAAAAAACTAAAACATGAAGATGGTACTGCTATGAGTAACGATGAAGATAGTTGCGATAGCAGTGCAGGTATATCGATGGACAATGGTGATATTAAAGAAGAAGAACCTCTACTTATACAGACTGGTGATATTTCTCAAGCTGATATTGTTCAATCAAATGACTCAATTGAAGATATGTTTAAAAAGTTGGAGAATGTAAGTTAATTGAACGAATATTTGCTTAGTACTATTTTTAAGTTAATATTATTTTATTCAAAATTAAGATGTCATCGAGAATGATAAAAATGGTTCACCATTTTCGTAATTCTATGCGTGTTGCCAAGTACAAGTGGAATACTGAAAAACAGGACTTATTAGCTGAACTTAAAAGAGCCAAAGAAAATTCTCTAGAAAATAGGTAATATACAAGTTTTTTTAAACTCATTGGTTTTATTTTAACAATATAAATACCAGCCTATTTCTCATAGGAATGATTTTAATGTGGAAACAATTTCAAGTGTGGCGGCAGGACTGCAACCTAGTGCTGATGATATACCTGATGTCAAAAAGGTTAGTACTCACAGATCTAAAGGAAAATATGAAATCTTGAATATTTTTATTTTATTTTATTTTTATATTTATTTACACCGGTAGTTTTTTAATCAATTTTCCTTCTTTAGTGTGCAAATTGTAATAGAGATGCATTTGCCGAGTGTTCATTGTGCCGTCGTACACCATATTGTTCTACATTTTGTCAGAGTAAAGACTGGAACAATCATCAAGTGGAGTGTCATAATTCGCAAGGAAGCATTATGCTTATTGTACAAACTCAAGAATAAACCAACTCAAATTTTTGAGATGAATTAATTTGAGATTCATTTTTGCACCAAATCTTTATGTTTTTCTTCTTTCTTTTTAATGAATATCATTACATTAGTTGAGTACACTAGGCATTTTTTATCATTGGAATTATTGTCTTTTAGGTTAGTTTATAGTAAGTCAATGTTAAGTCTTGCTAACAAAATTATTTTAAGTTAGTATTACAAAATGTATTAGTGTTTGTTTTAACTGAATAGGTCAGTTTTTATCTATTTTATATTATATATTTTATAATTTTAAAATACTTTTGTAAATATATAACATAATAGAATGATAATTAAACATACACTGTATAATTAATTGACTGATTAAATTAAATACTTAATATTTTAATTGACCACGTGGATTTTTTTCTTTAATCTAATTTTTTTAAGATTACAATGATTACATTTCCATACATTATGGATTTAGCATTGTTATTAACTGTCATGGAAAAAGATAACATTCCATTATAACCATATTAATGTTATGCTTGTAATGCTAACTCCCTTGTGTATACCAGTCGTTGGAACGCAATACGTATTGATAAAATTATTTGCCTGCTAGTCATGTTATTGGTATACTTGTCAAGTATGTCGGTTGTAGGAATTCGGCTTTACAGGATATTACACAACAGGGCCAGACAGGATAATAACTCGGGTCATAATATTATCACTATTATGGAATAATATAGGATAATATAGGATCAGCAACAAAGTGGTATACGATCTTAGATTTATTATGTGCGAAACACAAATTTTATCAGGAACTTTCGGCTGTTTATGAAAAACTGAACAATTTACAAACCGGAAAACGTAACATATTTATTTTTCAATTTTCTAATTGCTTTCAAGTATAAGTGTACTATGTTGTAAGTCACTTATTAGTTATTACATAATTTATACAGTACCATGTTCATGTTTCAATCGGTATAGGTACAGTCAGGGCTGTGGAGAGAAATCAAGGCCCTTTTTATTTAATGACTATCGTGTTTCTAGATTACAATTAAACAAATGTTATTTTTTCGCCATTCGGGTGTAATACATGCTTACATGCAAATATTAATTGTATTTTGTTCTTCATTAAGCAGTAGTTGAAAAATATACCTCATATTTTTATTGTTTACGTAACTAAGTACAATTTTGAGAAAAATTAATGTTTATTTACGCATTATTTTTCAACTTCATATTCTTAAGTAGTTTTCATATTTGATAAACTTTAAGATTTATTTATTCTTGGAGGCTAATCGGTTCGTGCACCATTACACGGAACTAAAAAATATATTTAAAAGTTTAAAATAATGTTGTGTATTAGTTTTTTTTATCGAATCAGCATATATTACTTTTGTATTTTAAAATTTATATTGGCAAGGGTATCCTGAAATTTTTTTTTGCTGGGAATAACTTCTTACTAGTTACTACTACCTTCAATATGTCACTATTTTCAGGTAACAGACTATTGTAATAAACTTATCATTTTTCAATTTTTCGAAGGATATATATGTCATTTTGACTTCAATGTACATACTTAGTATAACTGTAGACAAAAAAAAAACTCATTTTTATTTTTCATAGATTATTTCAGTTACAAAATTAATTATTTGTATAGTTTGGTTACGTTAACAACCAACTAAATTTACTAAGATGAAAAACATTAACATACTATGAGAAATGTATTATTTCATAAGATTTGTTTTTGCTTATTCGTTCATTAAAGGTCTTTACTAAATTAAAAATGAATTAAGCGGTAGTAATTATATTAATATTATTGACTAAATGTCTGTGTATGATTAATGTCAAATTTCATTTTTTGCTTATATCTTGCCATGCGTGAGATGACAATAGGTATTATTTGATATTCAATTCTTAATAATTATTACGTCTGTTAAAATGTTGGCAAACAAAATTGTGAATAATTAGTATAGAGATTTCATTTATTTGCTTTATGCCATGGTGTTATCACCAAAGTTACCAACTCAATAATTTAAGAATTGAATATAATCATTTAAGTAATCTGTCGAAGTGGCAAATTCAGATGAATTTAATTTGTCACTATATTTTAATCTAAATTACCCAACAGCTTCAATAATTTAACCTGTTTGCTATTGGACAATTGCCAAGTCTACAGCCTACTAAACATAAATTATTATTTCAGGTCTAGAGCTTGAAATTTTATTTTATTTTTAAAATTATTCCCTGGCCATAGTTGTTTACTACTCAGTTATGATACTTCTCTTTTTATAGTTCTATTTACATAGTAGAATGTAAGTTTAAAACTGTACAGTCAATAATGAAATATTATTATAACAGACCTCAAAGTCTTCAGACAAACAAGTCAATTGTAACTTATTAAAAATAAAAATCAGACAAATGAGTGTTTAAATTGGAAAAATATTTTACTACACAGTTGGCGTATTGATACAAATATAATATAAAATATTAAAATTATATTAAAAATGGTTTGTTGGATCAGAGATAGTTTTATTCCCATTTCATTTATATGACATTAACTCAATTTGATAACAAAGTCTTGAGCAAATAAAATAGTAATCGTGTAAGAATTAAATACATTTTTTTTAATATTCCATTTTGCATATTACGTATTTACCTCCAGTAATTTCAATAGAGTTAAAATTGATTAGGCTGTGTTTAAATGTTTAAAGAACTACTAACTAAAATGAAATAATAATAAAATGATGTTGAAAGCAGCTCTAAATAATTGTATGATATTCAATTTATATAATAATATAAGAATAATAATAAAGATAATAAATGTATTAATAATAAATGTTTGGCAATTTTTATTTTCTTGAATTATAAATAATTCATTTAATCAATATTAAAATAATGCGCTGGATTTTGTTAGGTTCTGTAAAAAAAAAAAAAAAAAATACAGTTAAATAATATTAAATAAATATTATGTTGTACTTCAGCCAAAAAGTAAACAAGATAATTATTAGTTTCCAAGTTGTTTTCATATGAAAATTTCAAAATTTTATCAACTACAAGAAGACATGGGTTTATATATTGTGTCCATAGAGATAAGAGGAAAGGAAGACATTATTAAATTTGGCATGAGTACAACAACAAAAATAAATTTTTGTATTATACAAACCAATATTGAAATAAAATTTCTGCCATTACTATATTTTTCTTGCGCAAGTATCACATGGAGGTAAAGGCACATTTATATTAGGTTGTTAAACAACCATAGATTTGAGTCAAACGCTTGTCTCATATTAAAACCAGGTGGTGGTGGTGGTGTTGTATATAAATTGCAATGTGGTGTTGCTGTAACTATTGCTGGGTCTATTGATGACCAATCCAAATCTAAAGAAAATAAATTATTATAGTTAAAAACAGGTTCTTAGTCAATTAACTATTGATACTCACTATGTGAAGATGATTGACGTAATTGTTGTTGTAATGCAAATGGATTATTTTGTGGTAATTTATTAGTGTTACCTAAGTAAAAAAAATAATGACAAATTATTAATGTTGAAATTACTTTTGACACAAATGATTAAGTTTTATGATTTAGGACAGGAATCGGCAACCTTTTTACCTTCACGGGCCATAATTTGTTTCAGTTTTTTATGGAGGGCCGCATACAAAATTAAAATATTAAAAAATATAATTTTAACATTGCTGTTGTTCTTATAAACTAATTTTTATTAAATACATTAGTAGAGAAAATTTAAAAGTTTAAAAATAATTATTAATTAATTCTTGAGTGAATTTTAGTATATAAATATTAAGTTACTAGTGTGATTTTTGAGGTTGAATTTTTCCCGTCAATTTGTTTATATCCGCTTTTATATTGGATGTTAATATTACGTTCTTGCTTATAGCTTATCTCGGATTGTTATACAATAGTCATGATTAAATATTATTTATAACAATTTAAGCTATAAAATTGAAATTTTAAACACCATGAAATATATTTGGAGGGCCGCGGGTTGCCGGTGCCTGATTTAGGAGATAAAATGCTATTAGGTGATCAACGTACATTGTTATAGGACAATAGTGTTTTCAGGCTAGATTAATATCTAGTAAAAGTCTGGTAAAATGTTAAGTAATTTAAAATATTACTATATTATACTACATAGTATGACATAATAACATAAATAATTAATAATTATAAGATGTATATACTTTAATACATGCTATAATGATATCATTAGAGAAACTCTAAATTATTCATTGTTTATCATAAGATTTAATACCAGTAATAATGTAAACTAAATATTTAGAGTTAGGTTCTGTGTATAGTTAAGATATGTTAACTTTCAAGGTTAAATTTTAAAATAAATGGCCAAGTTTTTAATTTTTCAATTTATTAATAGTAATACAATTAATTATTATAAAAATAAGTCTTAAATTTAATCGAATGTAAGTCAAACAAAATATTTAAGATATTGAAATCCTTTGCTCAAAATAACTATATTAAGAAGGACTTGTAAAAAAGGAAATTAGTCTCAAATGTAATTAATGAGAAGTAAGGCTCTAGTATTAGATAAACATAGAAAAAAGACTTAGCATAAGTCCTCAGTTTATAATGTAATAATTATATCTCCAAAGTTAATGTTAATTTTTAAAATATGAAATTAAGTTACCCGTGTTACGAGGAATACTGATACCATAGGAATTGACTTGATTAGGAGCTGATGAAAATCCAGGAGGTGGTAAACATGTTCTAGTTGGAGCCGTATTATTTATATGAAGATTATCCATTAATTTTGTGCAATAAGGAAATCTGCAAGTAAAAATTAATAATATATTATTGAAGATAGAAAATTACATTCTAAAGTCTATTTAATTTATATTCTCACCCGGAATTTTGAAGTCTAGATTGATACATATTAAGATGATTTTGTTGTTCCATATATTCTGAAAGTGCACGTTGTGTAACCGAAACTGAATCAAATATATCATCATCGGTTGGTAAATTTAACTGCAGCAAAAAATAAATGTTAATTTTCAATTATTTATTTATATTATTAGAATAGTAACCATTGTTCTATTGATATCTGCAGACTGATAATTATTCTGAGAATTATTACTACTATTTGAAAAACCAAATGCTGCTTGCCAATCTTCAGATGTTTGTACTTGTGGTAAGACATCTGGTATTGGAGGTAAAATAGCACTAACTGGAGGACTCCAATCAGGTTCACTGTTTATTACTAAACATAGAATACACAAACAATTTTTACTGTTCTGATGCTAGTAAAAATAAAAATGTCTTACCAGGACTGGTTTTCCCATTTGTTAATTTAGAGAAATTCGAAGAGAAAAATGAATTATTGTTATCTTGTTCGAATATTGAGGCTGGTTTTTGTGGATTTTCAAATAATGATTCTACATTGAATATTAAATAAATATTAATTATTAGCTTCAGAATAAAAATATTAAAAAGGTCTAAATATTTATTTAAGTAATTAGTAATGTAAGTAAAATGTATTTATTTTGAACATACCATTTTGGGTATCACTTTCCGATTGATTATTGCTAAGGGACAATTCAGTATTCCAAATTTCTTTAATCAAATTTCTTTTATTTTCTGTACATTCACCTTCTAATGTATTTAATTGTTCTTCTTCAGCAGATGGTATAAAAGAACTTGGAGTTTTCACTTTACTTTTCCTAAAATATAATAACATGTATACAAATTTAATATTTTATAGGTATACTAATTAAATATTACATACCTATTTTCTGGCGAACTAGATTTCTTTTTGTTTTTATGTCCATTGATTTTAACATTTTGAGATTCGCTTTTTTCTATAGTTTTATCTGAGTGTGAATTAAGATTTGTTAAATTAAATTCAACTTCATACAGTACATCTTCTTCAACTAAATAATTAATTTTTAAAAATTAAATACAATTTATAGTTATAACTGATGTTAGTTAATAAATGTATGTACAACAATTTATGATTAATAAAAAAATAAAAATATATCATGTACCTGGAGACTGATTGCGTGATGTACCATTATTGAGAGAAGGCCAAGATTCCTTATTATTCTGTGATAAATTTTCAGTGACACCATTATTACCCGAAGAAATTTGTGTTGGAGAAGAATTGTCAGGTCTTCTATTATTTTAAAGAGATAAAATTAAAAACAAATTTTTGAATTATGTTTATAACATAATCATACCGTAACACAACATTATACTGCTCATACAACTTTTTTTCATATTCTTGATGTTTACCCTGTTGCATTTCATCCTTAGTAAAACTAGCTTCTGGTTCTCCTGGAAAAAAAAATATATTTTTGAAATATTATATTTTACTATATTCATAAAATTTTGTCTATTTTAAGAAAACATTAAACATTAATTAATTAATTACCCATTTCATGTAAATACATGCAATCTGTTTTTGGACAAGGCTGATTTTTCATAAAATTTGAACAATATTTTGTTGTACCCAATGATGCTTTTAATACTCTATTATCTATAATGACATTATTGACAGCAAGTATAGCCCTAAGCGCATCTTCGCATCTTGAGTATGTCACATAAGCACTTGCACTTGGACCCTAAGTATAATATAATTATAGTTCACTAGATAAGACATATTTGAAGACAATACACAAGGTGATTAAAATGACATAAGTCTTGTTTAGTTATAAAATGATTTTACCTGAGTGCCAATATACGAAGTACTTTGATTTATAACAACTTTCAATATTTTTCCAAATTTTCCAAAATATTCATGTTTCTTGAGTGTCTAAAATGTTATTAACCAACAATTAATTTTTTATTTTCAAACAAATATGTCAATGTTTATATAGGTTTATATATAAAAAATATGTTTAAATGTAAATAATTTATTAAAATATTGATTATAAGTTGATTGCATTTACGCCAAAATATTTAGGTAAAAAAAAAAGGAACAATAATTGTATATAATTTTTAATTTATATACTCATATATGTTGTATGATAAATATTATTGCATTGCATATAAAATGATACATAATAAAATAAAATATGTAGTTAATTTTGATGATCAATAAAAATTATTAGTATTAAAATAATATAGGAAAATTTGATTGATATTTTATTTTACAGAAAGGAAAAAAAAAATTAAATAAAAATTAAATTAAAGTCAGATTTGCAAATAGTTAATTAGAATCCTTGGGTAAAATTACATAAAAATATCAAAAAACAATAAATGTAAGAAATAACTAAAATTGCAGAATAATGAGATTAATATAATTTAATTTATAGATAATTTGACTAACAGTAATTGTTTGTATTAAATCCATACACATATTAATACATGTTATAAAATATAAAACAAAATACCCTTAATATTTTATTATAAAATAAAAAAAACATGGGATATGTTTATAATTGGGTATTTAGTTAGAAGTTAGAAATTGGAATGCAATCTATGTAATCTATCTTAAAATATAATGTTTAACTTTAGTTATTTTGATGTTAATTTAACATATGAATAAATGAATAATTGTATTAGATATTAATATTTATTGTTTAATTAGGTTCCTAAGATTAAGTAGGAATAACTGAATACTTATTAATCTACCTACCTAATTAGTATTTCAAGAAATTATAATATACAAACTATAGTAAATAATATATAAACTAAAAATAATTTTTAATATAATATTTTTAATCAAAACATTTGAAGTTTTTAATTGCTATCCAAACGTCTATTTTTTTGTTTATATAGAAAATTATAAAATAATATTGGCATCAATGAAAATAAATTACTCTGAAATTAATTTGAATTTATTATATTTTCACAATAATTTATGTTAATAAATTTTATTTTTGTTTATAATTGCCAATATGAATAAATATAATAGTGCATTATAAATTTTTGCAAAAAGGCATAGACATTTGAGAAATATGTACTGAAGCATATATTTATAAAAGAAATGTACTTCATCTTTCAAATACATGAAAACTATGGACAATAAAATAACTATGATTGAAGTCTAAACTCTAAACGATAATTAAGGACAAACAATAATGGAAATAAGTTTGAACACCAAACCAAGATATTGCAATATGGCTTATTAACAATTTAAAATGAAAACTGATAATTGAAATACTTATGTTGACATTATGTTTATTTATTTTAATATTTATCACATATCATGCCATTACATTATTATAACAGTACAAGAATAGTATATATATATAACTATTAAAATCATAATTTTTAGTTGCTTGAAGTTAATGTAATACCAAATCGTATTAAATTCAATGTAATTTTAAGATTTTTTATTATTTTTCAAAACTAAGATTTTAAATACAATTGAAATCTCATAATTTTTCAATTATTTATTATTTATTTCTAATTAGTATTTCAGTAAATTAATTCAAGAAATAGTAATATAAACAAAACATATAAATATATTAAATTTTCAACTTTTTAAGTATGCTTCTGATAATGATCATATTATTTTACAATTATGTACAGGTGGCAATTAATGTATGATTTCTAAAGATATATTTGTAATCGAATTAAGTATGTACATAATTTTTAAGAGTTAGTTATTATTAATTTTTAATTTTTATGAGAGATAAGTAAAGATAAATAGATAATATTTAAGAATAAAAAAGTTAAAATATTTACTTCAGCTTCTGATATCCGATTAGGTAATCCAACTACAAACACCAAATTTTTTTGCAGTACTCGCATATTGTTTAATACTTTTCTATCTTCAGTAATCTTATTCTTCTTTTGTTGATGTTTTTGTCTTTTTTCTGCCTTTAATTTAGCTACCTCTTCACGACTAAGTGGTTTGAAATCTGCTGGATCTTCAGGATAAGGTTTGCGGCATGCTGGGCATAAACCATTCTCATCAGTACGGATACGATGCCAGCAAAAGCGACATATTTGATAGCCACACGTACATGGAAAGAAGTTTAGGTCATCTACCTCAAACGCTTCCATGCACAACGGACATTCGGGTTGATCATCACAATTATGATTCAAAACAGACATGGCAAACCTGCTGGATGAAATACGATTGTAGCATCAAAGTAGGTTAGCAAAGTCAATTTTAGGCAATTGTTACAACGACCAAACTATTCAATATGCAATATGTGCTGAAGTATGAAATTCAGAAAAAAAGAAAAATCAGATTCGGAATACTTATGAAGAACTGAACCATTACTGTCCTCCAAATAATAGATAACCTTTTGTTGCTGTACTTACCTCAGAAATTAATTGTTATATATAAAAGTATGTATATATATATATATATATATATATATATATAAATAAATAAGTGTGTGTACAAGTAATAATTGTAAAAATTAATTTATTTCGCTTTCCTAAAACGCGTACATTTAACGAAAACCCTTACAGTCCAGATAAAAAGGTATCATACAATATTATCCAAAAATATTGACAACTCGGGCAGAGTGGAACTATTGAAACTTTCGACAATCGACACAGGTTTTCAATCTATTACGCACACAAATCAACATTCGACAATCACTCAGAAATTTTTTTGTGTATTGTTGCGCAGGCAGCTGTTTAGTATACGGTGGGCGGGAGGCGGGGCAGAATGAACGTTATTGATAATCTGAAAACCAACCTCTTTGGATGCTTTCGACGACAGAGCGCGCGAGAAATGTACGGTGGCCGGGACGGATTTCCACTTGATCCTCGAATTTCGGTGATCATATTATTATTATATTATTATTTATTATGATCATCCATGTTCATTATCTAAATGGTAAATCATATAATAATTCTCAACAAACATCACTTTTTTTGAAACAACTTTGTTTAATTTTACTTATGTTTAATGGATTTTATTTTTGTGCGATAACATCATTACATTTAATCTTATTAATAACAATTCGATAGTTAATTATTTAAAAATAAATAATAGGAGTGTATCTGAAATAATATTAGTTAAATCCGGATTATTATGGAATTTATTTCAATTCGGAGTTTGAAACGTAACTAATATTGGGGTTAGAAAATTCATTAATTTTAAAATATACTTAGTATATTTTAAAATCAATGGTAAAGTTAACCATATTTAGACCAGACGTGAAGTAAAACTCTAAATAAAGAAGTACAATTTTAAATAGTTTTATTTATGATTTTTTTTTTTTAGATTCTGAACGGAGTGATAGAATCTATTGGTTATACAATAATGTGTGTTTTTTTTTTATTTTTTATTTTTTTTTTTTTTATGTCTGAGGACACGATTTTTGGTAGTAAAAATGCTTCGATTTTCTTAAGCAGCAACTTTTCTGATAGGAAAGTGAATGTAGATGGTACTTGGGCGAGTCAAAAATCCAACTTTTTCAATACTTTTTTAAAAAATCGAAAAAAACAATAAAAAAATTACGAAAAAACGGGAAATTTTACGCAAAATCACGGTTTTACAAAATACATTTTTTTAAAATGCTCTAACTCAAAAACCAAAAACCGCAACAACTTGAAATTTTCACCAAATCTTTATATTAGCGTTCTTTATACATGGTTAAGTTTTCAAAGTATTTTGACATATTTTGACTTATTTATAGACAATTTAAATTTTCGATTTTTGTAAAATTTTTTTTTTTAAACATCTATAAAATTTAATTGGCTGACCGAAAATTCTTGAAAATTTAATACAAGATTTATAATAAGCTTAACTTACCTCCAATAGAAAATAAAGGTGATCCTTTCACTCAAATTTTTTTTATAAGCTCATAAAGCTCAAATTTGTATAAAATGTGTCAAAATCACTATAATTTGCAAGTTATTTTGTAGATAAAAATTCATAAAACTTTTTCTGTTTATACTTAAGGTTCAAAATTTTGATACTAGTTTATCAATAAGTTAATCTTCAAAAATATATAAAATAATTTCTATTGGACCAAAAGGAAAAAATTTTATCACCGTTTCAAATTTAATATTTTTACGAAATTGCATAAAATAGCGATTTATGGTCAAACGATTTTAAATATTTGTTATAATTCAAAAAGTATAAGTCGCAGAAATTTAAAATTTTCACCAGTTGTTAAGAAAGGCATTTCCTTTATGTCATATTTTTTTCAAAATATTATATTGATTTTTAAGCCACTTATAGGCATTTAAAAAATTCGATTTTTTTACATTTTTTTTTTATAATCAGTGATAAAAAAAATTGACTAATACAAAATACTTGAAAATTTAATAGAATATTCCACACAAGTAATTTTTATTGTTATTCAAAAATCATCAAAATCCATAGGCACAATTTTTTTTTATAAGCGTTTGAACAGCGAATATTGACATAAAATTACATGTAAAATACAATATAATATATAAAATTCTAGACTGACAAATCATATCGGTTTTTTTTTAAATGCTCTAACTCAAAAACGAAATACCGCAACAACTTGAAATTTTCACCAAATCTTTATATTGGTGTTCTCTATACATGGTTAAGTTTTCAAAATATTTTGACTTATTTATAGACAATTTAAATTTTCGATTTTTGTAAATTTTTTTTTTTACACCTATAAAATTTAATTAGCTGGCCAAAAACTCTCGAAAATTTAATACAAGATTTATAATAAGCTTAACTTATCTCCACTAGAAAATAATGGTGATCGTTTCACTCAAATTTTTTTTATAAGCTCATAAAGCTCAAATTTGTATAAAATGTGTCAAAATCACTATAATTTGCAAGTTATTTTGTAGATAAAAATTCATACAATTTTTTCTGTTTATACTTAAGGTTCAAAATTTTGACACTAGTTTGTTCATAAGCTAATCTTCAAAAATATATAAAAAAATTTCTACCGGACCAAAAGGAAAAATTTTTATGACTGTTTTAAATTTAAATTTTTAGGAAATTGCATTATAATTCAATTTAAATATAAAATACTATATTATTATATACACATTTTAGACAAACATATTAACTCCATTCAGAATCGTTATTCGTATATAATGATATCTATCATTGCATTCAAATTTAACAAATCTATTGTAATAATGACCAATCCTATAAACGAGGTACACTCCACCCTCAACTGTACAGCAAAGAGAGGCCCACCCGTTTTTTTTTTTATTTAAAGGTTTACAGGCTTTAACATCTAAGGTTATTAACCAATATTTATGATTTATCAGTCGTAGAACTAGATATTAGGTAGATAGGGGTACTTTTATAGTTATATATTTAAATTACACCATGTAATACCATAGGTAGTTATTTACGTATTGTAAATGGCTGTACAAATACAGTCCAGTTATAATATTGAAACATTCCTATACCTTCACCAAGAATAATTACATTACATACTATAGCGACAGCATGTAATCAGTTGGTTATACTTTTATAAATTACAAAAATTGATTTTTAGATTTTACTAATTCCGTTACTTATATCAATTATAAATCAATATTTTTTTGTTATGTTACGGAAAATATAACAATAAAATATAATTTAATTCTTTAAAGTCTTTATAAAGCTTTTCATACAATGTTTTGAGCAACTTTAAATTTAAATATTCATCTAGCAGAAAAATGTTTTAATTCCCCAGATTAATTTAATGAATTGTATTATACTCATTCGACTGTTCTTTATTGTATATATTATATAAAACCTAAAAACGTCTGTTTATTATTGATTAATTAATGTTTTATTTATTTATTATATCCAAGTATATTCGTTATCTAATTAATAAAAACCAAATATGGACCATTATACATCTACAACTAATAATTATTTATTTAATTAGATACTGATTCGTATCTTTATTCAATGAAAGTTTGTGTGACTTGGAAGTAGTAGACATTGAAAAATGATAATATATTGGTAGTAGTATCTATTTATCTATTATTTTAGAATAATGTATAAATTATATTTCTTGTTTAGTTTTCCTAAAAATAAATTAAATCGAACAATAAAACTAATGCACCTGAAATAGATGTATTTTCATGAGTTGCGGACGCATTAGTATATTTCATTAGCATATTAGCGTTAAGTATATTAAACGTGCAATATTGTATACTAATTAATTTTGCAAGCAAATTACACTTTATAAAGTGCGATTTGCTTCGCTTTACATGTACGATTGTACAATAATTATTAAAACAAAAGTTGTATATTAGAGCTTTTTGGTAAATAAAGTAGAAACATTGAATGTAATATTTTGGCTGAGGTACAAACAGATAATTGGCAAAAACGTAATTGGGTCGAGGTCAAAGGCTTGAATAAAAAAAAATAAAAAGTAGGTAAAAAGTAGAAGGTTTAATCAATTTTTAGGTTTCTATTTTCTGTAGTGTGCCATGTACCGTGTGCCGTGTGCGTATTATAATTTGCGCATTTAGAATATCATAAGACTTTATATATATATATATATATATATATATATGAGCACTGTTATGTTCGGTAGTTTATAGCAATTTAAAATTTTCAGTATCACTAAGGTAGGTATTAACACCATTTTATTGCATTATCTTTAATCGCTATATTTTAGCTTTCACCCCTAAATGACAAGTTGTTTTAGTAGTTGTCTTTAGTACCTATATTTATTTTTATTAGATTTGAATTTTTCATCGCTACTAACTTCTCAGTTCTTATAATTTCGTATGCAAATGCTACATTTTATTTTGGTACATATAGGTTCATTACAGTTAAGTATTTTTCCAACGTCTTTTTATTAAATCACTGTTTTAGAGTTGTCAATGACTAAATGTGTTGAATCTGATTAGTTAGTATAGTGTTGTACTGTACTTAAACACATGAGTCATGGACTATTGACTATAAGTGTTACATTAATATATATATATATATTATTTTATACATATATATATTATTAGGCTTGTAAATTAGGTACCTACGTATATAATAAAATAATAATAAATTTTTATTGTAGTACAAGAAAAATATACATAGTATACATATGTGTGAAATATTACTAGAAATTACTCTACACTGAGGAAAAACTTGAATTGTAGAGTAAGAGCACTTATTAGTTTGTGCCAAACACAATGGATTAATAATAATAAAAAGAGAAAAATAAAATTAAAATTAAATACAATTTTTAAAACAAAGATAATAAGTAATGACCAGACATGGTTCTTTTAAAATAGTTGAATATAATAAGAAATTTGTAAATGGTAAATATATATATATCCAGAAAAAAAAAATGAAAAAAGTCATATTTTAGTATACTAAAGATATTTAAAGATTATTGTAGAACCAATTTTTTAATTTTAATTTAAAATATTATGAATAATTACAACAAACTAATAATTCCTTTGGATTTTCATTGAGAGACCTTAAACCAATTTGCGGGAAAGACAAGTACGCTTTTTTTGTATAAACAAACGGTATTTTAAAATATTTTTTCCTATGTTAAATACATTTTTTTTGGTATTGAACAAATTATTTTTGTAGATAAAACATATTGCCTGTTTTTTATATAAATTTTCTATATCAAGTACTCTTAAATTTTAATAATTTAAATAAATCACATGAAGGGAAAGTTTTCGGTTTGCTCAAAACAATTTTTATCAAATACTTTTGTCTAATTGATAACTTATATATAGTATATATATATATTATGTATATGTGTAGTCGTATAGAAACATTAGAAACCAGGAAGTTGGCCAAATGGTGTAGAAATAGTAGAATTATAGATGGTTTGAAAGTAGTATACTTTTCTTTACTTTTTATACTCAATGTATAGATCATATATATATATGTATAAAAGTTAATATTTTGAATCGTGAACAGAAAGTAATATATTTATTTTATTAAAAAAAAATATTTTAAATCGTATAATGTACATACATATTACATAGGTGATAGGCAAGTTAGTAGTTACATAGATTAAATATATGTATTATATATTTATATATTAATAATTAAGTACATTTAATCTATGGTAGTTATCAGTGTTATAAAATATTATATTAATTGGCTCGCTTTAGGTCATTGCTGTAATTTTAATCCAAACGATTTTGAGTCAAATATAAATTACATATTTAATAAAAATTAAAATTTTTTACAAAGAAAAGTGCAATTATTAGCTAATTAGCTAACCTACTTCCTAATAACGGTACATTTTAACTGTTGATATTTTGTTAAGTGTAACGCAGAACTGGATGGGTACACACTCTGAATGATACGAACATTTCATAATTAAAATATAACTATGGAATTAAAGTTTTCCAGGAGAAAGAAGAAAACTCGTGATCGTATAATATCAAACGTTTATAAAAATAACAGTTTAAAAGATAATTAAATTTAATAAAATACTATAACTAAAGCTAGATACAAGGTATATTATTTAAGTAGTTAAATATTTGTTACAACACATATGTTATGGTATGTTATGTGTATAGTATACAATGTATACCTACATTATTTTTAATACTTGCATTTTAGTCAGTTAATTAATACATGTATGTTTGTGTTTTTTGTTTTGTAACTATATTTATACTATTTATTTTAAGCTTAACTGTATAAGGGAGCTGTGTACTCATTATGAAATGTTCAATAAATAGCAGATGATATAAGGATTACGAAACAATTATGTAGATTATAATCAAGCGCGCACCCAGGATTTTTGTTTGGGGGGAGGGGGGCTTAAACATTTTCCTATTTTCTTTATACACAAGTAAATAATTACCATAAATTATAAATGATAATTTTTTTACTATTATTATTATGTTATATTATATGTTTAATTAATCATCATTGTAGTACTATATTTGTGAAAATATGCTATAATAATGTATAATTTAGCGAAAAAAATTCTTTTTTTTTTTTTTGGGGGGGGGACTTTAGCCCCAAAGCCCCCCCCCCCCTTGGTTGCGCCACTGATTATAATACAGCGTAACTTGGTTTTAACTGGGAACTAGGTAAGTATTTGTACTAGGACAATATATTTTATACACGCGTTTTTGATACTATTTACATTATAAATTTCTTATTATTTTAAATTTTAAAATCTATTTTTTAAGGGTCTAAAAATAATAATTAAAAAAAGTGAAAAAGTTGTTTTTAACGATTCTAAGTACGTTTTTAAGAGTCTTATCCGATCATTGGGTAAGTCAGTACAATTGGCAGAATATTGGTATATTATGATAGAAAACATAACCCGGATCGATACTTTCAATGGGTTAGAGATTTATCATTTATGTTAAACATCACAAACACGAATCAAAAACAGAATTTCACTGTAACTGTACGTACGTATTATAAAAATGATTTGGTAAACAGAATAAGTAATGTTATATTATTAAACATTGAAGTAGCGTTTTAGTGTTTTACAATTTATTATAAGATAATATAGTTTATATTTTATTCTGGAAAATAGAGCTTTATGGTACGTTGAATCGTTCATAGATGGCGCTACCATTATAGGAATATTGTAAATGGTAATTTATTTTTATTATCTAGGACTGTCTATCTAGGACTATCTGTACTAGGTTAACGATTCTCAATAGGTATTGCTTATTATTAGACAAATATTTTTGCTCTAAATTTTGGCAATAGTTTGGTACCTACGTGGGTTATGCATGGCGTGAAGCTGTGTAGGTACTAGTTAATAATAAACATTGGATTTCGAGCAAAATACTATTAAACTTATTTTTTAGTTTTTGACACAGCGCTTTTAAATTTATTGTTTACAACAATAACTTGAATAGTTTGTTGTTTAGTAGCAGTCCTTATTAAGAACCTGTGGTTAGACACCATCCAGCGTTGTTAACTCTCGGATGGGTGACAATAATCCGGAGTTTTTAGTTGACCAATAATTAAAATAATAGTAAAACGTTTCAAATAATGAGTACTTAAATTGAATATCTCTGTACAACGATTATAACAGTCGACCACTTGAAATAAAGTAGTATTTTTAGTGCATTATTTGTTGCAATGTTTTATCCATACTGATCTATAATTTTAAATAACTATAATATTTTTAATATTATACTGTATTAATTAATTTTTTGTAAATACACAGATGTTGTATCAAATATATCAATTCAAAATTACTATTTCGAAAAATCTGAAATAGATTATTATATTTTTATTATTAAAGAGGTGAATTTAAAAATATTTATCTCGGCAGACAGTAAAATTACACGTAGATTTACATTGTTGATTAAATAAAATACATCGTAATAAGAACCATCCCGAAAGAAAGAGATTAGTAGGTAATTGATTTGAATAAAAAAACATTAGAGGTATATCAATTAAATCATAAGCCGCGTCCATACTAATAAAAATGTACGTTGTGCGTTGTATTCGGCGCAAATTTGTTCGTGCGGCACTAAGTATATACGTGTGTGGAAGTGTTCGCCGCATAATAGCGCACACAAATAGTTTCGGGGCATTTCACATACACGATCCGTGGACCATGGGTTTTTTGCACCGTAACATAAATTTGTGTCGCAAATATTTGCGCCGAATTCTATATTTGACGCACAACGGACATTTTTACTAGTGTGGACGCGGCTATAGATGTTGAAAAGAAAAAATTGTTCACTGGATCGGAACTACGTCAATATATTATAACGATATGGTTTATTTTGGTCACAAATGGGTAAGTTTCTTATTCTTTACTATCACCTCTAATCTATAAATATTAGTGTAATATACATCCTGGGTGATTTTAAACCTGTTGTCTTGAACGGAGCATAATATCAATATTTGCCAGGATAGTACGAAATAATAATTGGCTCAATTATAAGCAACTTATAAGATCACATACCATCGACTACTAATGATGTACCTACCAATATTATCTAGGTAAAATGTGATTATTTTAATACAAATTTGGTATTTAATAATTTGTAGTTACCTAATGCTTATTTGTCTGATGTTTTACCTATAAATTTCCCACTTATCAAACATGTTATATTTACTATTGTCTATTTAGGACACAGATATTGTGTCCATTTATTTGAGGAAACTATAACGTCACAGTTAAAACGTTGTACACTAGTTTGAGGTATACTCTGCCCTCTGGTATGTGTTTTATTGTTGTTGATCGACCGCCTATATATTATACTGTAATGCAGAACTGTAAGACATTTAAGAACATACATGCAGGGCCATGGAGAGAGATAGAGATACCCGGGCCCGAGGGTAATACCTTGGGAAATCTCATATTAAAAAAAATTAAGTAAGTTGTCCCAAATTTACGGACCCGGGGAATTGCTCCTCCACTTCTCCATCTTGTCAGGGCTGCACATGTCCCTATGTTGTTCATGATTTTAGTTCAATGAAAGTTTATAGTCCAATATATCTAGCCAGTAGCAACCACTAGTAGACTATTAATTAGCGATAATGGATCTATTGCATGTTTTATTAATTACGCATCGGTTAATGCGTGATTACGATTCTTCGTAAAGACTATACCTACACTATAAAACACAAAGACAAGTTGTTCCAGTGACACGAATATAATATTATATACCGTACATGGACTCTGGACGTATATGCATGTGAGTGAATCAGTGACCACAGTGTTCGTATTTGTTTGGGTTTTAAAAACAGGAAGTACCCGCCTAGATAGGCACTTGCTCGTTTGGGAGATGATATTTTACGCCAATTTAATTACTTGTAATTTGCGCCATCAAAAGGTACATTTAAGCGCGTATGTCATTTGCGCCAAAATATAAAAATATAACATGTATTTTGTGCCACATATACAAATTAATTTTGCTAATTTGCGCCACGACTGAAAACGAAATGGAATATGTTATTTGCGCCATACTTTCAACTTCAATTGTTAGAATCCAACATTCCAACGTATATCAAATTAATAAGATAGAAGAAAGCAAGTGGCTAAACCATACATTTGAGTTGCCATTTATTTCTCCAAATACCAGTGACTGTTTTATTGAAGATTTGATGTCATCGATTCCGAATGACATAAGATTTCAAAAATATACCGATTATTTAGTTGACACATATATCTGTAGAGAGGCTAAATTTCCTTCAATAATTTGGGCTGCGAATATCGCGTCACTAGCTCTCACTACTAATGCTTGCGAATCATATCATTCACATTTCAATTCCAAGTTCTATTACCCATATCCTACTATTTACTACTTTCTGGACGTACTGAAAGGATTTCAAACAGAAACTTTTATTAAAATTAAAAGTATACATCTTAAAAAACGAAAATCTACAAAAAATAAAAATCGTTTGGAAATTTTTCAACAAATATATGAAGACAACAGACAAAATAAAATTGATAGAAAAGGGTTAGTTTCGTCATTACGCTATAAATATAAAAGCGGGTGGGCCTCGCTTTGCTGTATAGTTGGGGGTGGAGTGAATCTCGTTTATAGGATAGGTCATTATTACAATGGATTTATTCAATTTTTTTTTATCACTGATTATAAAAAAAAAAAAAATGTAAAAAATTCGAATATTTTAATGCCTATAAGTAGCTTAAAAATCAATATAATATTTTGAAAAAAATATGATATAGAGGAAATGCCTATCTTAACAACTGGTAAAATTTTCAAGTTTCTGTGACTTGTACTTTTTGAATTATAACAAATATTTAAAATCAATTGACGATAAATCGCTATTTTATGCAATTTCGTAAAAATTTAAATTTCAAACTATCATAAAATTTTTTCCTTTTGGTCCGGTAGAAATTTTTTTAAAGATTTTTGAAGAGTAGCTTATGGATAATTTAGTGTTAAAATTTTGAACCTTGAGTATGAACAGAATAAATTTTATGAATTTTTATCTACAAAATAACTTGCAAATTATCGTGATTTTGACACATTTTATACAAATTCGAGCTTTATGGGCTTATAAAAAAAAATTAAGTGAAACGATCTCCGACATTTTTTACTGACGATAATTCTAACTTATTATAACCCTTGTATTAAATTTTCAGATATATTTTGACTTATTTATAGACCATTTAAATTTTCGATTTTTGTAAAATTTTTTTTTTTAAACATCTATAAAATTTAATTGGCCGACTGAAAACTCTTGAAAATTTAATACAAAGTTTATAATGAGTTAAAATTATTGTTACTAAAAAATGTCGGAGATTGTTTCACTTAAATTTTTTTTATAAGCCCATAAAGCTCAAATTTGTATAAAATGTGTCAAAATCACGATAATTTGCAAGTTATTTTGTAGATAAAAATTCATAAAATTTATTCTGTTCATACTTAAGGTTCAAAATTTTAACATTAGGTTATCCATAAGCTACTCTTCAAAAATCTTTAAAAAAATTTCTAAAAAAATTACATACGCCCGCTCGTTTTTACCGTCTAAATGTCAACAGTGTGTTTGTGGTGAACATTGAACATGAAAACGTTTTGAACTGTTATGAATAATATTTATTTACTTATTTACCTAATATTTTATATCAATTGGTTTTGGCGAGTTTTGGTAAAATAAGATGCACAACGCGGTGTATAAATTAGACAAATAAAAATTCTTAAAATATATTGAAGTATTAAACCCAGATAATACAGAAACACGTGTATAACAATTATTAAATCATGAGACTTCGATAATGGAGATAGGGAAATTCTAAACAAAAATATTATAATCATTATAATGTATATATAATTTAATTTAAGCTTCTGTTCTGTTTTTTGCATTTGCAATTTTGTTGGTGAAACATATTGTATTGTAGTTTTGATTTTTGCTTCATGCCTTCGTATTAAGAATACTATTATTGAAGTTAAATGTAAGAGTTAGTTGACCTGCTGTATTGGTAAACTAGTTTATGAGTTAATGTCATGAAGATGATTGCAGGCAATTTAAACCCAGGAATGTCGTTTATCGATGAAATATCTCTTTTAATATACACTAAACGATTTATTGTTTTCTTATACACTAGAATAATGGAGGTGTATGACACAGTTTTAACTTATATATGTCAATAAACAATGAGGGATTATGCTTATTGAATTTAGATTAAGAAATACACATTTTTAAATTTATGTTTAAATACAAAATGATCATTATTATAGAACCATTAGAAATACGAGTATATAGGTATTTATAATAATAATTGTTTAACATAAATGTACCTATACCTACATATTTAGAAACATAGTTGACAAAGTAACGTAAACACTAATTTTTTCCTTTTGACAATGGCAAGTATTTAACTTATTATATATGTGGGCAAATATAATGACCAAAATATCTAGTAAACAATAAGACAGCATGTAGTAAAGAAATGAAAAATATGTAAACATGTTCAATTAAATTGCAATTTTTTTTATTGCAACGAAATACATTATTATTATTATTTATTATACCTACAATTTTTTTAATATATTTTTTTCATTTTTTTTCAATGGATATTAAAATAATACAGTTAATTAATTGATGTTTTATAATATTAATACATTATTAATATTATAAAAAGAAAAGAAATGTTATTCTTAATTAATATTGTATTAGTATGTGTCTTTTTAGTTTTTATTTATTGGTCGTGAGTTATAGCTGTTATAACCTATAGGAATAATTAACTAATTAATTTTAACTCAAGATAATTCACTTAAAAATATCAGGTATCTGTGACTTTACAAATACGTAATAAATTAGTTGTAATTATAGCGCCTGCTCTTGAAAAAAAATCTTATTGTTATAAAACAAATTGGTGATGTTCCGTTATTAATAGTTTATTGGTAGTTACATTGCGTCTTATATGCCTTATGGTATCCTTATGGTAGAGATTATCTATTATTATGCTGTTTAACGGTGGTGAATTCAAAACGCATAGGTATGTAGTAGTGTAGTACTACTAGTACCTATACCTGGGAAGAAAATAAGAATAGAGAAATGAAAAATGTGTACACAATGTATCTACTTATAAACAGAATAAACGAGCATAATATTGTATGAACTACGAATATCTATGTTTTTAAATTGTATTTATACAAGTGAAATGACATGTGAATGTTCAAAAATTAACGGTTTAAGAAAAAAATCGTACACGAACGAGTAGTGCATGAAAAAAAGAAATACCGTTATGAAAAGGATATGGGCCATGAATATTTATTCTGTATTACTTTTGGTTTTTGTGCAACGACTGATTAGATTTATAGCTTGGCTAAATACAAAAGATGTACACATAAATGACATAGATCAAATACACGTTTTTTTTTTTTTTTTGTTAATAAAGGTTTTGAATTATTTCACGTTTTTCTTTATACAAATATATCGTGAACGGTAAATATTGCATTAGTTAATAATTTCGGAACTAAAAATAGTATGACTGTAAAAAGAATATAGTAATAGTATAAACAATTTAATATATTATATCTATTAGTACTTATTACTAGCAATGCTTTTATTAAAACGGTTTTATTTTTTAACGAAGAATTGTAGTTTGATTTATTAAATGTCTACCGCTTAATACAAATTATGAAATACCTAAATATTATTAATTTTTTTAAAACAAACAAAAGTTATATCCTTAATTATTTACTTTTATTGGTAACTTGTTACTTAAAATGCATTCTATTAATAAATACAAACAATGTAGCTTATACTAAAAACATTTTAACATGAAAATACATGAAAACTTTTTTTCGAAACATTTCCAAAGTGTTCGTTTTTATCTATCAAATGAATGTAATTTTGATCTAATTTTTATCGTTAGTCATTTTTTAATTGCTTCTTTATTGGTTGATTTAATATTATATTATCATTAACTGTATAAATTGTATCTAATTGAATTGCAACGTGTTAAACGTTTTAGTATAAATTGATTTAATATGTAAAAATTAAATGTTCACCTCATGATAAAATATTTTTATCATTCACGACTGAAAAAAAAAACCAGAACTATCATCATTGATTAGGAAATATTTCTGAGTGCATCTTGTCTGAAAATAATGGAAATTTATTTTACTTGATCTTAATAATTAATATCATAGTCTAATTTTAATTTGGAGAAATATTGAGAAATTAAAAAAATATGTTTTTTTAAATTATAAATGATTAAAAGGTTTTTAAGAAAGAAAATATTTTATAAAAGATTTTAGAAGATATTTAAAGATTTTAGATTGTAAAAGGTATTCCGTCAAAAAAACATAGTATGCAATTCACAAAATTAGCCATTAAAATAAGTTAATTGTGTCAACTAGCATAGAAATACTTTGCGTATCTGTGTTGAATAGATCGTTTAGAATAAAAAATTAGTAGTTCGAAAATTGATCTGTATTTTATAGAGGGTAGGCGGATTCAGTTTCGCCTTGGGATTCATACTTAACAGCTATCAGTAATATCACACGCTGAATTTTCTGGTGCTTAAAACTCTCACGCTCATTTTTCTACGTCTTATTTAATTATACATCGATACGTATAAATTATAGAGCGTGTAATAACCTATTTGTATCCAATATATATATATATATATAACTAGCATATTGTTTTAATTTAGTGGAGCATAGTAGGCAATAGAAAAGTAAAAAAAAATTAATATTTTTATTCGCAAAGAAATGCATTCAGTCGGCTATTTTAGTTCATGTGTATTGTGTGATTTTTGTTTTAGTATTGTAACTAAATGGTCTTTATATTGAATTGGTATCCCGACTAAATTATCATAGTGAAATTCAAGATTTATCATTTAGATCTGTGCTGTACAGACTGTACATTTTCACGATTTTAATGTTTGGATATACAAGTCCCGTTTAAGTATTAATTTATTTTCTCATCACAAATTACATTACACATGCATTACATTACATTACATTACACAACAGTGTCAATACAGTTACTTTAAAAGGAACCATGTTATTTGAAAACAAATAACCAATACGCGTTATTAAATTAGGATATTTACTATTTTTAAATTACATATTTAGTCTTATTATATCTGCACGGTGATGAGCTACTAATCATTGCAAACTACATTTTTACACTTTTAATATTAATTATTAAACTTATCGTTTAACCTTATGTGAGGTACCTAAAACATTTCATAGCAATTTATAACTAGATTACGATGGGGTCTTTAACAGAAGACCTAATCAGAAAATAGTATAACAAATTACTATTAGATATAGTGTTAGAAATGTACGATTTGACTTCAACAATTTGATATAGAATATTGTATAAATATTATATATTATAATCATATAGCCATATATGCATGTTTACAGGGAAGAAGGCACTGGTCCTCCGGTGGATTGTGTCCAACAAAAAATCATGCCAGGAGAAAAAAGGTCACAAGATCGGTACATTTTATTATATATAAAAATTATTTGTTTTTTAAAAACAATAAGAATTTCATCGTAATTTATGTTTTTAAAAAAATGTTATGTTTATATGAAACGTTTATAACTAAAAAAAAGGTATTTCTGATTTAAAAATGTCTTGTGCCTTCCCGGTCACTAAGGTCAGGCCGCCTATAATTATAATATATTTGTCTGGTGTACTTACTATGATAAGGATTAAAAAATGAAGTCGGTTTTCTTGTAGTTAATTCCACGTGATAAGAGTCAATTTTGCAGATCTTGATTTTTGTAAAGTATAATATAGGAATAGAAATTTTTAATTGTGAAGTGTAACTTTATATGCAGAAGTTCTGTCGAGCAAAAAAATGTTTCGAGTAAAATACAAAATAAATAAACTTTATTGTCAAAATAAAAATAAGCGATAAACAGTAAAAAAATAATTCAAACGTGTTAAATAAAGTTGATAAATATTAAAATTATAAAAATAAAAAGTCGCTGTTATAGGAAACGTTGTTGCGAAATGGGATAATGTACACATCCACGCCATAAATGCAATAGTTATTATATTATAGTTATACTTGTTGGTTGGTTACGACAGAGATGCATGTCCTTTATATTATGTAGTGACCTTACAAATAGTTGTGTTTCCAGACCATGAGTGTGGTGTTTACAGTTTTTTATAAGGACCGCGAGATGGTGAACTTATTTTAGGCTAAACACGTAATTGTATAATATATTCTTAGAACATTGCGCATTTCAACGAATAATCTGAAAAACGTATTGTCATTAAGCCCGATGACGCCGAAATGGCGGTCAAATTGTAGGGTCGATGCGTCATCAATATTGGCGACTTTTTAAAATATGAGATGTGTATATGTGGTACAGGATATAATGGTCGCGGGAAACACAGTAGCGTGGTTATCGAAGATTGTTCGTCGTCGAATGAAACCACTGGAATATACTTAATAATAATAATAATAATAATTATTATAAAAAAAAAACAAATAAATATAGGTTCGTATTGACGATGGACCATCGAAGAGGGATCGATTGTACTGCAGGTGCGATCCCATATATAGATCCAGGATCGCTGTGATCAGACGTTTGTGGGAGCGGCCGGCTGGGCCGTAGGAGGTATTTGTTGTTGTTGTTGGCTGGACGAGGTGGTTCCGTTGTTGGACTGGTTCACGTTCAGGCCCATGACATTGACCAGCCACGTGACGCCCTGCACGGCCGTCTCACCGAACGCCTGGATGAGCGCCTCCTCGCTAGGGTCCACACCCTCTTCGCTTTCTTCTTCCTCTCCTCCTTCCTCCTCCTCCTCGCTGGACTGTGAGCTGTTGTTGTTCGACGATGATGACACCTCTGGCAAGTCGACGACCCTGCGACGCGATCAATCAGGGATGGAAATTAGAAAATTATCATCGCCAATATTAGGGACTGAATAGGGAGGGCCGTCTCGGTGAACGACAAATTATTAAAAGAACACTGCTGTTATAGTTATGAATAATAATGATATACTGCAGAGATGCACGATTCGTACCTACTATTATTGCTAATGCGTTTTATTTAAATATAATCAAACATTGGAAATAATTTTTGTTTTACCACTTGAAACGTATAGCCCGCTACTTAATATTTTCTCCGCTATTCGGTGGGGGGGGGGTAGAGATGGAATCATATTTTATAGTACATATTTATGCTCTTGGGGGAATACATTTCTTAGTCGTGGAAATCATAATTATATATAATAGGTTTGTGAATATTTCAGATAGCAAAATTAAACTTTTAAAGAGCACGGATATTTTTGCCACTATTATGTGACTATCACATATCATCATAATATTCGTCAAAAATTTATGGAAAATCTATCAAAAAAAAAAAATTTATAACCAGTTCAAGTATATATTTATTATGTTAAAAATATTAAAAATAAAACAAAACGCACTTTCGATTGGAGATGTTTGTTCCGTTTTTCAAACCCGTCGCTTCAATACCGAAAGAAAACCAATGCGTTCCTTATTGGCTCCATTGTTATTATTTATGTTAACGTTAGTAGTTATATTATGTCTATTTCTTCTACGTATTATATAGATGGTTAAGAGTCGATAAAAGTAGCAGATTCGTTTTTATATATTTATTATTTTCTTTACGACCGTAGTCTCATGTGTAATTATGTAGTATTTATTTTAACGTAGCTGCGTGCTGGGCATAAAACTAAAACCACTCCGAGTCGTATGAAAAAAAAAAACAAAAATACTATAATTCCATTAAAACCCCTGCACGACTCGTTCGAATTGAGGATATATTTATATTACGTGTATGGTTTTAGTTACATTTACTCGTATCAAATTATACGTGAACAGGAAACAAGAATGAGAAATAAAGAAAGAGAGATGCAACGTATCATTGGTCGTGTACATTCAAATTCATAACAGTAATGCTCCCATTACTATAAATGCTACACGCCGAGATCAAATTGTATTGCATACGAATAAAGTATATGGCTGTTGGCTATGAAAACGTATGGTTTAACAGATTTATATAAAATTTGTAATACTATTTATAAGTCCTGTAACTCGTTATCAATATACTAGAGTTATTGCCGAAGATCAAATAATATTTGTATAAACATCCTTACTTTAATGGAAGAAGCCGAGGTTCGTTAAACATTGACGTGATGATTTCTAAATGGAGTAAGAAATATATTATATCACCAAACATCTTTTTTACTAATTGAACAGTTATTAAATTGCAACATATTACAACATAGGATTAATCATTTCATATTTAGCTTAAAAATATTAATTTAATCTAATCGCTTCTGAACAAAGATAATATTAATTGTTACTCATCATAATATTATTTTTTTGAATTCAGTTTAATTAATTTTGGATTGGAATATAATCGCTATTATATTCTAATAGTTTTCAATATTTTTGTTAAATTTAAATACAATATCTTTAATTTTCACATTGTTTTGTAGTAAATATTAAAAACCTTCACTGTAATTCAACAATCCTAAAGTATCAAGTGGGTCAAATATATTGAATAGTTTAATATGCGGGTCGCACATAACCAATTAGTAAAAAAAAAAATTGTATATTTCAATTTTATTATTTATAAACATAACCGGTACAAATAAATTCAAATATATATATATATAAATGTATAATTTTTTTTTTCCAATAATATTTTTAGCCATAGGCCACAAAAAAATAAGCCGCAGGCTGCGTGTTTGACATGCCTGGTCTAAGACACGATAAATTCAATCCGGGTAATTTCAACAGTGTAAGTCTAATTAATATTTAAAATATTTTAAGTTGACTATCCACTTATTAATCATTAATTTTATCTACCTGCAATGAACATTTATAATAGGTAAATATAATATCGTTATTTTATATTTATTCGAGCGACGCGTGTACTTGAAATTATTATATTTCATGTTTTTGTATATTTCACAAGAAAAATATTTTTTAGATGCTTTGATTTACCAGTAAAGAAAAAAATTACTACCAATGTGAAATGGTTTACTTTGAAATTATAATTATTTTGATTAAAAGTGTTATGTGTGACTGGGTAAATAATCAACTAAATCGAGTTCGCGTATTTGTACAGTAATTTTTTTTTAAAGTTATTAATTTATGGTGTAACTGTAGTTAACAGAATTTTAAGTATAAATATGTCCGATGAAACATTTTTAATGAAATTCTCTGAGTAGTTTAAACTTAAATCTTTTCCGTAATTCTGTGTAATTACAACTTGTAAAATTTAATTAAAGAATAAGTCATAAATAATTAATGCTCATATTATACAGCTATATATTATATATTATCTTACGTTACGTATTTAGTTATTAAGAGTTACATTTGTTAATTAATATGTTATTATTCATAAATATATTATTCAAATGTTCTAATAATATTATGATACTCTTTAAACGGAGAAATATTTCACCAGAATCAGAAACTGTAATTACTCTTTTAAGGTTCCCTATTATTGTTTATTGCTCTTTTTATTGTTTTAGTGAGATTTTCCAGTGAGCAACAATGCAATTTTTCATTTAACGTTAATATCATAAAAATATATAGTATATACTATAGAATGTGCAATTTAAATATATAATTTAAAATATTTTTACTTTTGAAGTATTTCTTTTATATTTTAGATTCTATTTGTATCTTTAAAACGTCTACTTCACTCTCTATTCAAACACAAAAAGATGTCTGTATTTATTCAAGACAAATGAAATATTATTAAAAAGTAAATTGTGTGGATGAAATCATTGATCTGTGAAAGTATAATATTTACCGTGAATTACATACACAATTTAGATATAGCCATTTTTATGATTTTATTAGAAATATTCCTAAGTCTTATAATCGTTCTGTTCTATTGTAATTTTAACAATTTATAAATTTTCAAAATGGAAAATTTACATACTTAATTACTTACGCAATTTTATTTTGTAAAATTTAATGTTGTATGTAAAACAAGATCCATGTAAAACAAAATATTTATTTAATTTTTTAAATATATTGAGTTTTATTTTTATTCTACTAGCTTTGTGGAAAATTTTACTCGTTAATAAATTATCATATCCCCGTGTGAGTCAATTTACCTTTTTAGCATTTTTAATATTACTTTATAGTTTGTGTATATGTTAAATGTCCTAGGGTCTTAGACGTTAAATAGTTTTCATAAGTTATAGTTGAAATAATTAACTTTCATAAAGACGTTTATTGTGCACTTACGTGGAATTGAAGATTAAACGATTTTGGTCCATTTTAAAACATCCCATGGGAATTGAGTTTTGCACTTCGTTTAACAAGGTGGCTTCTAACTTTAGACAACCGTCAAAGTCCTGTGGTGTAGATGAGTTGCCTACAAATCGAGCGCACAGTTGACCGAATCCAACCAGCACATCCATGCACACGGGTTCTGGATTATTGCCTGTGACATAAAATTCGAAATGTTATATTGACAAGGTATTCAGTCAATCTCGTCGCGAAAGCTGCTTTGTAGCAGATAAAAGTTTTTCAGTATCGTAGTAACAGGAGGAAAATTTAGTTTAAAAAATAGCTTCCTTTGCAATGTTACGTATACCTACTGTATAGCCTTTGACTCGATGATGAATTAATGATTAATATGATTTATTGAAATGAAAAGAATCATAGAAATAAGACTTAATACAAAATTTAGTTTTAGTAATACGTATCAACCGGGAATATCGCAAATCAATTTTAATTTGTGAGCGAATGAAAAATCATCAAATTGAAAATTAAAAAGGTATGATAAAATACACCCGGGTATAGATAATAAACAAAAAGAACCGGATGGGCCTCGCTCTGCTGTACAGTTGGGGGTGGAGTGCACCTCGTTCATAGGAAAGGTCATTACAATTACAATATGTTAAATTTGAATGCAATGATAGATATTATTACATGCGAATAACGATTCTGAACGGAGATGATATGTTGGCCTAAAATGGGAATATAATAATATAGTATTTAATATTTAAATTGAAATATAATGCAATAGTAATGCAATAATAGTATGCAATTTCGTAAAAAATTAAATTTCAGTTATAAAATTTTTATTTTAAGTCCGATAGAAATTTTTTTTATGTATTTTTGAAGATTAGCTTATGGACAAACTATTGTTAAAATTTTGAACCTTAAGTATAAACAGAAAAAATGTTATGAATTTTCAACTATTAAATAACTTGCAAATTAGCATGATTTTGACACATTTTATACAAATTTTAACTTTATGGGCTTATAAAAAAAATTTGAGTAAAACAATCTCCGATATTTTTTAGTAACAATAAGCATAACATATAATAAACATTGTATTAAATTTTCAACAGTTTTCGGAGAGCCAAATAAATTTTATAGATATTTAAAAATAAAAAACTTACAAAAATCGAAAATTTAAATTGTCTATAAATAAGTCAAAATATGTCAAAATACTTTGAAAATTTAACCATGTATAGAAAACGCCAATATAAAGATTTGGTGAAAATTTCAAGTGTTTGCAGTTTTTTGTTTTTGAGTTAGAGCATTTTAAAGAAATGTATTTTGTCAAAACGTGAATTCGCGTAAAATTTCCCGTTTTTCGTAATTTTTTTTATCGTTTTTTCGACGCTTTTAAAAAGTATTGAAAAAATTGCATTTTTGACTTGCCCAAGTACCATTTACATTCACTTTCCTTCAGAAAAGTTGCTGTTTAATAAAATCGAGTTATTTTTACTGCCCCAAAACGTGATGACACAAAAAAAAAAAAAGAAACACATCATTGTGAAATCAATAGATCCCATCACTCCGTTCAGAATCTAAAATGAAATTAGATAGTGCGTTGAAAACTAGAGCGGACCGTTTTTTTTTTGAAGCACCTACAAAGTTGTGGTCAATTACATTGTTAGCGTAAAATATGTTCATTTTCATGGTTCATTAGTTTCCGTTATAAGTGTTCCTTAAGAATAATAAACGTATTGTGTCGTTGTGTCATAAATTAGAATTAAAAAAGAAAAAACGATTTAATGTAAATTATTTATAAATATATAAATTGAATGACGGAATGTTTCTTTATTTATACACAATGGTTTATTTTATTTTTAGTTGGATAGGTTATTGAATAATAGAAATTCATATTGTTGAAGAACCTGAAGTATTTGAGATGTTGTAAAATAATTAATAAAATTAATGTTGTATTTGTGTACAATAGAAGTTTCTGGTTATTATTTTATGTACTGAATATTGGAAAAAAATCGTAGATATTTTTACAGTTTAGAAAACGGTATTGTTCTTTTGAAATAAACTCGTAATAATATTGACTTTTTTATTTATTATTAGTCTATTTTTTTTTCTAGGAGAGCACGACAATTGTGGTCATTAACCCCTTAGGTTTCTAAGTTTATGTTTTAACTTTAAAGGAACTGTAGAGGGTCAAACACAGTGTGTGGTGTTTGTGTGTGTCTGTATAGGTACGGACAGCGTCACTACTCACTAGAGTTATGTCGCGTCGTGTGGACACCCACCTGACTCCTAGCATCGCTGGGCGGTGATAAACCGCAGCACTGAGAGTGACTGCGGTAGACCGTTCCGCCACGCCATGCCATTATAATATTGTGTGTCTATAAACTATAAAGTACTATAATTTTTATAATATCAAGGATTACATATTATAATCTATCAAATTTAAAGATATAGCCAATTCACAGCAATTCAAAATGTTCTCACGTAATATAATGACTGAGAACGTTTACATTAATATACACTCGAATAATTTTACACCATCATTTATGGTTGCTACTGTGAAAATGTATGGCTTCTTAACTTATTAGCTTTTTAGGGTGAAATATACATTAGCATAAAATAAAATTACGGAAGAATAGTAATCTAACGATCAGTTGGAGGTGTGTATGATTATGAAGTCGTACAAGATTCTATTTGGAATGATACTTGCGTTGGATAGATATATGACTCTCAAGTTACTGAATGTGACTACTAATAATGACGAAAATTACATTTTATGCTGAGAGAAAAAATAGAATGCATTAAAACAAAGTAATTATTTCCACCTTTATAAAGGCGTATAATATTAGATGATCTGTAAAGAATAATAACTATGGATAGCATATTGTGTGATTGTATTGAAGGAATATTGAAAAAAGCACATCCAATTGTGATGAATAGTAGATTTAAAAAACTACACTAATATCAAGTCAAACTTTAACAATAGTTTTAGAATAATTACCTAACAAATATTGGTGGAATAAGATATACACATTTATTTTATTTTTTTTAATGTATGTATGTAATGCCATAATGGCTATTTTAAAATCATTAACTGTTTAAGTACAAGATGCTATCATAACTTCGAAAGTATTGAATTTATTTATTTTGAATATATAGAGTAGTATATATTCGAAAATTGTGATGTTTAAAGTTATACGAGTTCTAACTCATAGTTATAAAGTTGTCCACAGTTGATCATATTATATTTTAGTAAAAGAAATTATAGATTTTTTAATTATAATGAATAATGATTATTTAATTTGATATTGAACAGAATATATTCAAATTTGTTGATTTGCCAATTACGACATTAATGCACAAATATTTCAATTAGTGTAAAAATATAGAAATCAGATCGTTTTCTATCAATTATAAGTATAACGGATTTTCAATAACGTGTTTTACGATTTTTTATTTTTTTTTTGTACCATATTAATCGTTGAAAATCTAATCCTATCGGATATTATTATGTGAAAATCTACATACTTTTTGAACCCATAAAAATAGAATTTATATAGTAAATGGAACCGATCTGAAATATCTTAACAATGTATTATTGTTGAAATCCATTTTCACGACTCATGCATCAATGTATGAAAAGTATATACTAAAATTTTGCAAAATGAAAAATGATATATCATTATTCCACATATTATGACAATTTTATTGTGCTCGATGTATTCACCAATCGCGTACAGCAAAATTGACTGTAAAAGTGCCAAACCGTAGTCGAGAATTTTTTATTTTTGTGATTATTTTGGTACCACAATTGTGTTTACATAACGTTAATATTTTATAGAACTCAGATATAAAAAAGTATTTATGTTAAGTTTCATGTAAATCAATTAATGTATTCTAGAAATAATACATAATTGATTGCGTTATATAATGAAACTAGGTAGTTAAGTACGTAACATGATTTTAATGTAAATTATACAATTTTTTTTATATATTAAATATTATAATAGTAGTAATAATTATAAGCCTATATTCGATAAATAGCAACATTACATAATATTATAATATAGTATAAAGTATATTATAAATTAGGATGTTAACGTTATATATAACCTAACCTATAGGTATACAAGATACTTATCGTATTTAATACTTTATACATCATTTAAAACGTAGTATTAATAGTATAAATAATATGTAAAATATGTAATATGTTTAATGTTTAATAGATATAGATATGATTTTATATTCAAATAATTTGGTTCTAACTTTCCATAAGTTTTCAATAAAACCTAATGAGTGGCGGAAAATCGAATTTTAATGGTCGAATGAATAAATTGAGTTTAGTTTACGTAAATTGTTCACGTGAACAAATTTAATCTTACCCGAAAACACTATATTATATACATAAAATCGAGTTGTGATAACTTGGATTTGAAGGGGTAAGTATCATGTCATGTCGAACACCTATACGTTTTAACGATTAAAATGTTAAAATGCTTTGGTTCAACCGGTCTATAACGAACGCGTGGTACATAATTTTTTCATTTAAGCCATCGTATCATTATAATATCTAATATTCGGTAATTTATACCGAAGCGGCGGCGGCGAAGTATATATCATTTATACAACTCATTAATTCATGAACAGGTATGGGTGCCCTTAAGGTTCTAGGAATAATTTTAATTATCAGTGATCATAATGCTATATGCTAGCTGCCTATAGAGAAATGGAGAAACGTTGATAAAATGAAAAAGAAATACGTCTGTTGTTGTATTTGTTCACCGTTATATGTAGATCGAAATGTAATTTAAATAATCGCTGTTGTAATAATATTATTATATTGTTGGTAAACAACACGACCGTCGTCATCGTCGAGTTGATTTCGATTTCATGTGTTACTGTCAATGTCACGGCCGTCTTACGAGTTTTGCGCGGGTATTATTTTTCACGTCGATCCATGCGTATAGACCTCTACTTCGGGAAAAAGCGGCTCGTCACGCCATAAATTCATGGCATGTATATTATAATATTATTATTATTGTCCATTATTGTGTTACTAATATACCGCTGAAACGAAACACGAGCCAAACATGCAACGAACCGTTCTATAATATCAGTCACACATGTAGATTCGTATATTATTATTATTTATTAATAACGTTTAGCGTGGTACAATATCCGAATATAATTTTGTTTTACCGCAAGTTCGGCTGTGTACTTAATCTTAATGAAATATGTTTAATGGTATTTTTACCGAACGATTAACGCACTGATGCAATAAAAAGCGAGGAGTTTGATTTGTGAAGTGAAAATTGACCGCGAGATGAATCGATGTATTATCGATAGCGGGAATCCGGAGCGAAGGTTTGGTAGAGCCTAGCTATTTTAAATTGAAAAATCTCAGGTGAGAACCATTAATTGTACATTCGAAATTTGTGACTCGTGTAAACGCTGCAATTTTATTATCAATTGCAGGATTTCTGGGCGGATCATTACCGTTCCCCCTTGGGTATAACGGAGTCCGGGACCGGGAGAACAAATAGGATTTTCACAGTATGTCCGGATCATGGGGAACCGAACTCGTAGGTTTAATGACTAATGATGTGCAACATGTATCTTAATACTTATGTCCCATCTTACCACTTTCATAAAGATACTGCCTCCTCCAAACTTAGATCATGTACACCATGCAGTTTTATAGGCTAGTTCTAGTCTCTTAGTTGGTACGTGAAGTATAACAGTTGGCTGTTTTAGCCCCAAAGTTTTTATACGAATTCGTAATAGAAAATTGAAAGTGATTGTCGTGGTGATTTAAAAAAGTATTGAAAAAGTTAGATTTTTGACTTACCCAAGTACCATCTATATTCACTTTCCTTTCAGAAAAGTTGCTGTTTAAGAAAATCGAAGAATTTTTACTACCAAAAAAGGTGTCCTTAGACACAAAAAAAAACACATCATTGTAAAATCAATAGATTCCATCTTTCCGTTCAGAATCTAAAAATAAACGCATATATGATATGATGCAGTGGTAATGTTGGGGACAATCGTTATGGTTCTGTAGTCCTTCCATAACTATATTCAGTGTATACGTTCTAAGTCCTAAGGTTTTATGATTGTGTATGTTTGATTTTTCCTTTATAATTGTGTACATTTTGGGATTTGGAGAATGTAAATGCACATTTCAGTTTGTTTTAGAAAGACTAATACTTCCAAAACGTTTTGATACATATGTTGAAAAAATTGAACCAAATTTCGACCACGATGATTAAAAACCCTTTCACTATGTCATTAGGTACCCACTATATGTACGCATTCAGTGGTGATACATGATATTGTTTGAACAACCGCGGGATGAAAACGACTATACTATTATAATGGCAATAACGTCCGGACGTCAAATAAAATCGCGAACAATGGGTATTATGCAATGCAATGCATTATACAACAAGGATTACTTTTGTTTTTTCCACTGGCCATAATCGCAAATTTGCGTACGCTTACCTTTGATGACTCCGTTCTGGACGTTGCCTTTGCCATAGGTCACGTTCACGGCGATCGATTCGATGTCCGGCGCGTACTTGAACTTGACACAACCTGCAGAACATGGGCGAACAAGGTGTGTTAAAACGCGTCGAAGAAAACAGTGCACTGGATACATCAATGGGACGCGTAACATATAAGTATATTATAATAGTATATAGCTAGGCGTACTCACCCGGGGACGTGGTCAAATCCAAGAACGGCAGACTCATGCGCAGGCAGCATACGCACGACTTCAGCTCCGGGCTCTGGCACTCGCACCGCTTCTCGGGCACTTGTTTCGAATCAGCCATCAATCCGCTTCTCTGCTGTATCACGCCTTCCAGGCCGGTCCACAAAAGGTCTGTAAAAACGGAGGAAAAAAAACACACTTGGTCAACAAATTGGCCGCCTTAAGGGGGAGTGGAGGGCTGAGTAGCGAGATGGCGCGCAGTGAGTGAAGACGGAGTGGATATGATAACGGACGGAGCGAAACGATGTGTTTTCGTGATTTGTTTTTTTTTTCGATTTTTTTCCCCGCAAAATCTCATCGTACGCGCACCTTGTCCGGACAATACATTATTATGTAACGCGATTACAACGCATAGTAGGCATTGAACGGTAACAGCGCTGTGCTCACCCGTGACGGTCGAAGGTACGTTGGCGCCGGAACACGATACCGCGCACGTTACGGCCAAGACGCACCACCACGTTGGACCATACATCATAATATTGTTATTACACGACTTCTGTACGACTATACACGTCTGCTGCAGTTTGACACACACCGGACAATGCAAAAACAACAATGATGATGATGATGATGACGATGACGATTATTGGGAACAAAAAATAAAAATAAATAAACACGTCGAACACACAGCCGGTCCCGTTGCGTCTGCGGCGGCGGTCACTAAACGATACTATACCGGCAGCGGGTCAACGGGTCACCCACTTGCAGCCCCCACCGGTTAACCACTTTCTTTTCGTGTGCTACGGTTGGCGGTTGCAGCGGCGGCGTGGACGTTTACGATGCGTGCGTATACTTTGTGTGACGATGACGACGACGACAATGAACTACTCACGTTTATCGAGCGAGTGCATCGACTAAAAAATTTCGCTTTCTCTCGGTCGCCCGCGCGGTGTAGGTAGTGTCTATGCGCCTCATCGCTTTCTATTCCTCGACTTTCCCCGCGTACACCGAAATAAAATAGGTATTATTTATACATATATACATATACGCGCGTACAACAACAATAATATAATTACACCTATACGAATATTACTTACGCACGCATCCATATGCACATAGCACCGCATATGTACTTGTACCGGGTATACCTGGTGCGGTTGCTGCATCGTATACACGAATATAATATTATGGTTACCGGTGGTGTTAGAGGAGGTAAACCGCGAACGATAACAATATATCATAATAATCGGTGTGCAGAAGGTCGGTATATGGGAGAAAATAATTAATAATAATAATATAAAAGTAACAGGTAACCGGTTTCGCGCGGCACAAAGTTTTCAGTTTTAAGGAATAGGAATTTCGGTACTTAGAAATAGTTATATTATTGTTGGAATTTGAATAAATTATTAGTATATACAATATAGCTTAGTGCTAGAATTTGAACACGAGGCCAATGAGAAACAATAATAATAATGTAACTATACCTACAGCGACACTATCGTTGCATTATAAAATATAAGAAAGACCTTTTCATTCGTTTCTTTTTGTCGTCGCTGCGGTCCGTCAGTACGGTATTATACGTACACAGGGCCCCCATAAGGAGGGGGGAGGCGGTTGAACCTAGAGTACAGGAGCCCGTAGACCCGTTAAAAATAATTTGTAATTTTTGAAGTTTTAATAGAAATATTTATTTTATATTTAATAATATTATAAAATAACATTTTATGAATCATGAATTATGGTGTATACAAATATATAATTATTGTTGGTTTCAACAATAAATTTCGACGATATCATAACTGACTTTACTGAGCTCTAAGCCCGTAAGATAAAATTTTATCTTAAAAAATGTACTAAATATAAATTAAAAAAGAACCGGATGGGCCTCACTCTGCTGTATAGTTGGGGGTGGAGTGCACTTCGTTCATAGGATAGGTAATTACAATGGATTTGTTAAATATGAATGCAATGATAGGTATCATTGTACACGAATAACGATTCTGAACGGAGATGATATGTTGGTCTAAAATGGGAGTATAATAATATAGTATTTCATATTTAAATTGAAATATAATGCAATAGTATGCAATTTCTTAAAAATATAAATTTCAAACAGTCATGAAATTTTTTCTTAAAGTTCAGTAGAAATTATTTTATAGATTCTTGAAGAGTAGCTTATGGATAACCTAGTGTTAAAATTTTGAACCTTAAGTATGAACAGAATAAATTTTATGAATTTTTATCTACAAAATAACTTGCAAATTATCGTGGTTTTGACACATTTTATACAAATTTGAGCTTTATGGGCTTATAAAAAATATTTGAATGAGACAATCTCCAATATTTTTTAGTTAAAATTAGTTTAACTTAATATATACCTTGTATTAAATTTTCAAGAGTTTTCGGTCAGCCAATTAAATTTTATAGATATTTAAAAAAAACAATTTTACAAAAATCGAAAATTTAAATGGTCTATAAATAAGTCAAAATATGTCAAAATACTTTGAAAACTTAACCATGTATAGAGAACGCTAATATAAAGATTTGGTGAAAATTTCAAGTTGTTGCGGTTTTTGGTTTTTGAGTTAGAGCATTTT